>JAMZEH010000035.1:2282500-2410000 GCA_024699665.1 Ostrea denselamellosa | reverse complement strand
TACAACACCAGCCTTTATGTCAGTGACGCGTCAGAGAGTGTTTTGGTATTCACCTGAGATCATTGTGATAAGAGGCTCTTTATTTACATGCGCTGGGAGCACTATCAAATATACTTGTTTTGAATTTTTGATCAATTATAGAAATGGATTAGATGTTAATGACACTTGGATTATCCTTCGAGATATCAAAGATTTGTCGTATGCACAGTCGTCAAATAACCAGCTTTGGTACAGAAATGAAAGTCAGATACTAGAATTAAAGAATGCAATGTTCCATTAAGTGTCATTTTTAATGATTCATCATGTGCTCCATCTCGAAAATGTTCTGTCAAAAACTGAGAAACACGTGATATATTGATCACTAGGAATTTATATATTAGTAATTTCACTGAACGTAGTTTCTGCAACACAACTTAGGAAATTTGACCCTGATCATTTAGTCTTGTCCACCAGGGTAAGTCAATTCCACTGATCATTTAGTCTTGTCCATCAGGGTAAGTCAATTCCACTGATCATTTAGTCTTGTCCATCAGGGTAAGTCAATTCCACTGATCATTTAGTCTTGTCCATCAGGGTAAGTCAATTCCACTGATCATTTAGTCTTGTCCACCAGGGTAAATAAATTGCCCTGATCATTTAGTTTTGTCTATCAGGGTAAATCAATTCCCCTGATCATTTAGTCTTGTCTGTCAAGGTAAGTCAATTTCCCAGATCATTTAGTCTTGTCCATCAGGATAAGTCAATTCCACTGATCATTTAGTCTTGTCCATCAGGGTAAGAAATATAGAGAAAATTTATCATCACTTTAAGTCTCCTATTTTGTAGACAACGAGATCAAGACATTTGGCACTGCTATTCCACATGAATACAACGAAAACGTAGATAATATGGAAATCTGACTTGTCCACAGGGAAATAAATACACAAGGGCGTCAACGTAGTCATGGACATCAAAAACCAAATATACGCGATGTCACACGTGGTTTACTTTTACCTTACGTCATCAGACAAGTTGGTCTGCATCATATTTGCACGAAACTTTACTCTGTTTCATTGAGAGTTTTTAATAAGTTATCTGAAGATGAGAAAACTAGTTTCAAGTTCGTAATACAGACTGAATTGTGTGATACTTCACATGATCAGTGCCAATTACAGATAATAATCCTCAGAATCACACCGGCTGTTCCTTCAGTTTACTAGCAAAGGAATAGATGCTGTCAACATAAGCAACATTTTTCGTCGTAAAAAAGTTCATTCTTGTATTCCAGAATATTTCAAGTTCAAGTCTACACCTTGTATTTCCTACAGATATACTTTTACCATTCAATCCAAACTTTTTAATCACAAACAAACTTTACAATGCCTAGATATAGACCGTCTTATACTCAGTCCACATACGTGTTCTTATTCATTGTTGAAAATAACGACCTGAAGTCACTTATATTAAAATGTCCAAAATTCAGAGAGTCCCGACCTTTCAATTGGCGACAGAACTTCATCTCTATTATGAATTATGTCCAAACTTATACCAAAAGATCGGCTATACATGAAGACCTTGAAACTTTATGAGAATGGAAAAATTCTAAGAGAAATATTAAATCTCGTATTAGACACATTTCATTCAAAAGCTTCTACATGAGAAGAAATCTCTTGCTGTGGCCTTTAATTCGACATTTAGTTCTATCAACGACGACAGCAATGATCATTTTCATTCATATGTCAATGCGATCTATCCCAGTGAACTTGAAATAAAAGACATCACAAAGTCTTCCACATCTGCTTTGTACATAGATATTTTACTGAAAATAGATGCCGGCGGCAAACTACCTACTCAACTTTATGACAAACGGGATGATTTCAATTTCTCCATCGTCAACTTTCCTTATTTATGTGGCAATATTCCATCATCACCTGCATATGGTGTTCACATCTCCCAACTGATTCGATACGCAAGAGCTTGTTCTACATATGATCAGTTTTTAAATCGAGGCGGGCTACTGACAAAGAAGTTGATGTTGCAGGAGTTTGTACAGTCTCTTCTAAAGTCAGCATTTCGCAAAATTTATGGTCGTTATAACGATCTAGTTTGCCAGTACTACGTATCATTAACTAAATGCTGTCTGATGTGTTTCATACCAATTGTTAGAATGAAATATGCAGCAAGAATATATATGGTATAGGGATGAGGATCTCATCTGTTTTGAAGATATTTGAGCAATTTTAGAATGAGGGGGCCGTGGTTGGGGATGATCCAGGGGAACTTTCCGAACAATCGAACAAAATAATCAATATAGCTTGATATGTGCTATAAATAGCCACCGCCTAAAATGGAATCAAATACTGATATGCACCAGTGAATAATGGTGAATAGTAATACTAGAAATCTGAAAGCTCATGAAGACGCCTCAAATCAAAGTGTCTGAGTTGGCTAACAAATATATCGAATTTAAAGGTAAGCCTTTTAATGACGACTGAATAAACAACACGAATATAAACAAGTTTGAATACATTTTATAGAATGATTTCATAGATTTGGATGTTAATTTCAGATATGCTGAATGTTTCTGCAAGGCAAATTAATTCTTCTTGAATAACTGTCTAATTCTCTGTAAAAGCCCTCTTTTTCGCTTTCCTGAGGTAGGTTTTCCTTTCTTCTGAAAGAATTAAAATGTAACAAATGATAAAATCAACATCATAGTTGAATGAATACCGAGTATTCACACCTATTGTATTGAGTACGATATAACCCCGAATGCGACACGCATCAATGACAACAGAAAGAGATTGTTCTCTTTTTTTCTTTTTTTTTTATTCCAGTTGGCAATAGAATGTATTTGTATTGTACTCACAGTTTGACGGCCGCAGCCACACAGCCACCAGGAGAGTGACCCTATACATATGTGTTTATTGTTATCTTGGCTGTTCCAGTCACCCTCAGACTTCCCTTCCCAAGTACGTGAATCTTTATTGCCCACAATCTGGAAAGAACAGCTGGGCTATTTGAAATATAAATTCAGAGAACACAAACACTCAGTTCTCCAAAAGAGTTCCGAATTTCACCATTTTGATATTAGTACTGCCTCACCTGAGACCTCCGTAGTATTAGTGCTGTGACGTCATCGGAAGCGTTAGATTCAATTGCGGTTGTCGTTGTGAGATGTTTGTTTTCGGCAATATCTTGTGAGAGAAAATACGCTTGGATCTCGCCAAGGATTGCACCCGTTTCCGCAGTAATGCACTTTGGCTTCTGAAAGGAATCAACCAAAGAAATGTTAATTTGCTGAACTATTTCTTTCGCATTTTCTATATAACGGTTTTTCGGACAATGACAAGCCTCCTCTTTCATAAAGGAACAATAAATTTAGTACTCTATGAAATATTAATTCCGAAGGCACAAGCAAGTAAGACGGTTTTGATGCATAAATCAATTTAAGACTTTTTTTCTTACACCGTATTTGCACATAACTTTATCTATAAACGCCGCTTTCTTACCTCGGTCGTCTCCAGCACACTTCTGCCTGAATTATCCCTATGAAAAAAATATGAGGAGTGCTTATTTAAAGAAAAAAAAATTAATCATATCAAATTCATAAGAAATCGAAAACGTATCTAGATCTCTACCTCTTCAGGGTTTCAGCAGAAGGTTTGGCAATCTTTTTCATGACAGCTGTGTCCTTGCAATCAATTGAGCACTGAAAAAATAAATATTTTTACATGCATGGTCCTGTTTCTCATAATGAAAACTATCATGGAAATTCCACTATTTCAGAATTCCTGCTGCCTAACCTGAGACTTCTGGAATGTTAAAATTGTGCCGTCTGTAGAAGCATATAGTTTGGTTTTAGTTGTGGGTAACGTTATAAGACTTTTGCTTTTGGCCATATTATCTGAAATACGTTGCGCTGGGGTCCTTCCACGGACAGCAGTAAACGAAAAGTTGACCTCCATGTACTGGTAAGCCCACTGTAGGAGATCGCTGAGTCCATCTGTGTTGGTGTCAGGCCTTTTATAAGCATCCACGCCATCATCGTACGCACTGGAACGTTTTACAATTTCCTCCATTGAAATCAATTCGAAGATCTAGAAGTGTGGTTAAAAATCAGAATAACTTTAATACTTAGCAAACATAAAGCTTCATTTTACTATAATACATGTGTATACATATCATTTTATTTATATAAATATCAGAACTGTTTCAGGTTTGTACATGCACTGAAAATCACCAAATCATCTTTGACAGACCTAGTAATGTTGTGCCTTCGGTAGGTTTAGTTCTATAAAGTTCATTGATACTTTATATCAGTACACAGATATCAGTAGGTTTAGTTCTATAAAGTTCAATGATACTTTATATCAGTACACAAATATTATCAGGTTTAGTTCTATAAAGTTTAATGATACTTTATATCAGTACACAGATATCAGTAGGTTTAGTTCTATAAAGTTCAATGATACTTTATATCAGTACACAGATACTAGTAGCTTTAGTTCTGTAAAGTTTAATGATACTTTATATCAGTACACAAATATTATCAGGTTTAGTTCTAAAAAGTTCATTGATACTCTATATCAGTACACAGATATCAGTAGGTTTAGTTCTAAAAAGTTCATTGATACTCTGTATCAGTACACAGATATCAGTAGGTTTAGTTCTATAAAGTTGATTCAATTGATATTATATAATTGATTAGTGAATTTAAGGACATTTGCCTTCGGTAGGTTTAGTAAAATTGTGCACTCGGCAGATGTAGTAAAATTCTAACTTCGGTCATCGTTGCAAACCACTCTTTTGAGCCCACACACGCTGAGGAAGAGAATCGATGAAAAGCAACGATGGGTCACTGATGACGATCTTCAGTAGGCTTATTCGAATCGTATTCTCTCTAGGTGTATTGCCTTGCAGGTTAGTTCAATGGTCTAACGCGTAAAACTGATATATGGAAAGGTAGTTCGAGTCTCGAAGTCTTTTTTTATTTATTTATTTTTTTTTTTAAGGTATTCTCAACTGAAGCTAGTTTTTTTTTTGTTCACTTAATGACGTAACTATTAGCGTGTTCAAATTTTTCAGATTAGCATGCTACATATTTTCCACTTTCTATCCACAACAATATTATCTGGTATACATGTGATATATATCCTTAAGCAAATCTGAACATGAGTGAACACCGATATCACCATCTCACGTCCAACCACTGCCAATCACGTGGATCGAACCCGAATCCTAGAGGTGAAAAGCAAATCTGTTCAATGTCTCTGTTTTCTCATTTATCGTGTTTTATTCTTAGAATTTATTTTCGTGTGCTGTCCTGTTTCGTTTAGTTAATATTGATTATTCTAATGTATATCTGTATAGTATCCTGTTTCATTTTGTTAGTCCCCGTGGGGATCCGGGATGTTAGAATAGATCCTCAGTACCCCTTGCTTGTCGTAAGAGGCGACTAAATGGAGCGGTTCTTCGAATGAGACCGCAAAAACCGAGGTCCCGTGTCACAGCAGGTGTGGCACGTAAAAGATGCCTCCCTGCTCAAAGACCATAAGCGCCGAGCATAGGCCTAAATTTGCAGCCCTTCACCGGCAATGGTGACGTCTCCGTATGAGTGAAAGATTTTCGAGCGGGACGTTAAACAATATTTAATTAATCAATCAATCATTTTGTAAGTACTTAAATCGTGGGAGAGAGAGAGAGAGAGAGAGAGAGAGAGGGGGGGGGGGCTCGCTCTTCAATAGATGGGTTCAATTCATAGTTCTTCGAGCTTTACATTCTCATAATTCACTATACTTTAAAAAAAAAAGGGGGGGTGGAAGGGAGGCAGTCAGCCAAGAAATGTAAATAGCAAAAAATGAACATTAACATAAAAGTGGGAGAGTTTCTCCCCTTTTTCTGATTCTATGTACTTGCGAGTTACTTACCTGGTGATAAATACTAGAGCTTTCAGCAGATGATCACTGATGTAATCACAACTATACATCAGCACTCATTGTCTTCGCATCAACTATACTGACGTCATAATAGTTATTGTGACGTTGTAGTTATGTAAGTTTAGGTTACGTCATAGACGATGAGTAGATTTCGTTGTTTTCATGGGTCCGCGTCCACATCCCATGAAAACGATATAACCAATAATACACGGTTTACAAAACACGGACAGTCACGGATCACGGGAACATGGATCATTTTCACACAGGAATGATTTTTCCGTGAATTATTCATGGACAGAATTTATTGTATTTTTCCGATTCGCACACTCTACATACATAATCGGATCACACTCGTCCTTTTCTGTCACCGGTTAGCAGTTAAGAAAATAGTTGAGTAAATACAATGCCACAGGCGCTCGACGTTTTAAATATTTATAATAAAAAAATCGTCTTCCTGTAAAAATAACTATAATTCACAAGGTATGTCACGGTGTCATCTTGGTTTTCTTTTTTACCAGCTGCATCGCCTGCAATTTTTGGCGAAAAGTTCGATATAATATCATGATTAAACCCCTAACGTTTAGAAACAATTCTGTCAAGGTCTTACCTCTCGCATCGTCGTGGTTAACTGGAAATGAAGTCCATTTATCGTCTATAACCAACCATCAAAAATCGTCCACTGCTTCTCAAATGTGAAAACTTGGTGAAAGGGGGACGGAAGTTGACATATTTATGCAAATGAGAATTCCCTTGCTGATATACCCTCTGACGCCATCTTTGCAAGTCAAGGGTTTTCGGTCCACTCCGCTCCCCACAAACCCTTGGCTGATTACGCCACAAAAACTGTGGCCCGCAGTGGTGACACCTAGCGAACGTTCTGAATTTTAACTTTATAATCTAGCCAATCAGGTAATGGCTTTCGTGATACTATTTGTTGTAAATGTAAACAAGTATGTCGAAATCAACTAAAGAGTCTATGAAGTAAAATTAACAGCTGAGAAAAATTAGAAAATGTAAAACAGGGACGAGAATATCGCTAGCAACAAAACAGGGAACATCAGCGTGGTAAGAGGAAATTCCAGTTAATTTTGCACCTCGCATATAAAACCCTTGACTTGCAAAGACGTCTGACGCTTGTGTGGAGATAAATGAGGTGTCAAAAATTGGATATTAAAACCGTATATATACTATTCGTCTGTCCATATATTGTGTCCTTGTACTGAATACAAGAGAGTATAGCCTTTCCCCTAACCATCTCCCTTCCCCGAAAACATGGCTATAAAGCAGCCCCATTTCCACCCCTAAAAACCTGGCCACGGAAAAATGGCTTTGTGTTGAAATGTCTCCCATTCTATATGCAAATCACACACACACACACACACACACACACACACACACACACCGAAAATATGGATAACAGAGTATATTTCATAATAATACATACTGAAGATATGATTACTTGAGAAGGCAGAAGCAAAACTTGAGATAAAATACCATTTGGTTTATTGGTTTGAAACATTAAGATATCAGTATATCACGCATTCGGTTCTCTGTGTGAAGTGTGCAATAATTGAATTATTGATGACATCGGTTAGAATTTGGCACGAAATATGAGTAGCGGAATTATTAAGGATATCTTCAATCCAGTGTGTGGTATAATTATTTCATTAATGGTACGGAATATGCTTTACTTCTAAATAGTAGAGGAAAAAATTAATTCACTTTAATTCAAATTCCTTTTGAAGATACATCTTATTCAATAAATGATTCTTAATAAGCTATTTCAATTCAGTATTTGAATGACTGATAAAAGAAGTTACCCGTTCAATTGGTCTATCAAAGAAACTGATAAAAATTGCAACCAACAACGTTTGTGTGTAAGGGAAGTTGAACTACTAGTGGCTAAGGAATGTAGCCAAGCCATTAAGGGTATGACTCACTTAATGCCATATCCAGTCTGTAAATATAAAATCCAGACCAAGCAAGAAAGAAGCTTCACTTTTTATAGTTTTGGGGGAAGTCTCACTATTAGCCAGTCTTCCGGGGGGAAGTCTCACTATGGAGAGAGAGGGGAAGTCTCACTTTGGAGAGGAAGGGGGAGTCTCACTATGGAGAGGGAGGGGTGAGTCTCACTATGGAGAGAGAGGGGGAATCTCACTATGGAGAAGGAGGGGAAGTCTCACTATGGAGAGGGAGGGGAAGTCTCACTATGGAGAGGGAGGGGAAGTCTCACTATGGAGAGGGAGGGGTGATCAAGATCAAGTTTTTCACGTTTTGAAAAAACCTTGGTTGTAATAAAAATATTTACATAAGTTTACACCGAAGACTTGTTTTCGAACTAACAAACCTTATCACTATACCTTCCATTAATGCGTTTGTTTTATTTACCATAAGAACAGGGAATGCGTGTATGTTCCGTTGAGCTAGCGAAAAAGAACGTAAATAAATATTTGATTTGAATTTGAAATGAAAATTTGGGGGGGGGGGATTTTTTGTTTTTATTTTTACTTTTGTTTGTTTTGTTTTGTTTTTTGTTTGGTTTTTTTTTGTTTGTTTTTTTGTTTCTTTGTTTCTTTGTTTTTTGGTTTTCTTTTTTTGTTTTTGTTTGTTTGTTTGTGTTTTTTTGGGGGGTGTTTGTTTCTTTGTTGGTTTTTTTTGTTGTTGTTTTTTGGTTTTTTGTTTGTTTGTTTTTTGTTTCTTTGTTTGTTTTTTTTTTTTGTTTGTTTTGTTTTGTTTTTTGGTTTTTTTGTTTTTTGCTTTTTTTTGTTTCTTTGTGGGTTTTTTTCTTTTTGTTTGTTTTCTCTCTCTCTCTCTCTCTCTCTCTGTTTTCTCTGATGCGGATGACCCTGTAAATATGTCTACCGTCTGGAGCCCGAGCCAAATAATCCTCAAAAGAATCGAGATATACATTGTACATGCCGTTACTTACCACTGATGTGTTTGTGTTATTTATGACAAGAACCATAGCCGGATACTCTCGGCTAATCTCGTATTCTAATTACTGCTGAGTAGAAAATGAGATCTGATAATAGATAAGAATGTGAAAAAAATTATTTCAAAGCATGCCTTTTTCATTTGTTTAATGCTATACAATGACATATTTTTATATCCGCTCATAGGGGGCTCGTCACGAACTTTTCGTCTTACTAGAATTATCACCATCTATATCTATAATTGTAAATATAGAATAGAGAAGGTCAATTCGTGACGAGCCCCTGTAATCCGCTTTGCTGTTTTTAGATTTCAAAGGTAATACAAGTAGTGTTTTGTATAGATTTACACTAAGCATGGATCTCTCGATGTTCATAAATATCTGTCCATATTTTTGGAACAAAGCGAAATAAATCAAAAATACTTTGTACATTTGGTAAACATATTACGGTGACTTAGTATGCAAAGTTTGGGATCATTTCGTGGACATGGACTTATCACGAAAATGCGATTTTGCGGGATTTATACGTGGAACCATACACAAGATATCTTAATTAAAGTATGACTTCCCAATTATGCACAAATTGCAGATCTTCAATGTGATTTGATCTGAAATAATAATAATACAATAAATAATAATGATAAAGAATATAATTTCTTTCGTATCTTCTGCGGCCTGCATGATACCTTTGACGCGCGCGTCTAGTTGATTTCTTGTTTCGACTGAGCTAGGGGAAAAATTGACATGAATCAACGTCATCAAGACAACAAGAGGTGATGCTAATTCAATAACAGTCGACAATCAAGTGTTTCCTAAACGTATCTAAATAACAGTCGACAAATGAGTGATTCCAAAAAGGGGCCTCCGTGGCCGAGTGGTTAGAGCATCGGGCTCAAAATCACAAAGTCGGCACGTGTTCGAATCTCGGCCACGGAGTCATGTGAGCAAGTTTGCCAGTTTGCTTGCGGAAGGTCGATGGTCTCTTCCCAGGTACATTGTATCTGGGTTCTCTCCTCCACCAACCAAAAAACTGGACGCCACCAGATAACTGAAAAATTGTGTGGCACGTTAAAGATCCCTCCCTGCTCAAAGGCTGTAAGCACCGAGCATAGGCCTTCACCTGCAATGGTGATGTCTTCATATCAGTGAAAAATTCTCGAGAGGGTAGTAAAACAATATATAATCAATCAATCTGGTAGGGTAAAGATTTCACTGACTGACCTTTAGTTGACCCCTCAAAGGGACCTAACTTGTGGCAAAGTATGGATGGACCGAGAGACATCACTGTATCATACTGTCTAAAGATGGGCATACAGAGATGAATTGTAGATCTTTGCACATCATATTCATATTAGACCACACTGTTAATTAAGTAAAAGATATCAACATTGGAGATCCCAACTAAGGGTGTTGAAAGTTGACTGAACTTCAACTTCGCAAGTCATCGGGCACAGCTTGCGTGGATATATTGTAAGGGACTTTTCATTCTCTCACCAGAGGGCGTGCAAGAGAAATTTGTGCAACACATCTGGTGAGAGAGTAGAGACTTTTGAGTGAACCGCATTACATCTCCACCTTCTATATTCAACACCTGCAATTCCAATATACAAGGACTTATTTTTTTAAATTTAAACATCATATGAAATGTATTTAAACAAAATCTGCATATTATACAGTGTATAGGGTTTTTTTTAAGTGTCCACTTCCTGTCAAAATAGTGGTAATTATATGCAATGTTTTCAGAGTAAATTTAGAAAGTTTTTTGTGTAGTCTCTTATGGAATAAGTTCGAGGGAGATTTTAAATGTAGACAAATGGAATTGTTAAATTTCCCTTCCAGTAATACTTGCTCTTTTCTTAAAACATAAAGACCCACATCATCATACAAGATACCAATTTTTCAAGTTTGATAAAATTCATGCAAGTATTAAGGTCCTAAGCACCGTTTCTAATATTTTCCTCAAATTATTTTTCCATCTCCTCAATATGAATATTTTTTTATGATTTCTGAAAGTTTGTAAAAAAAAAATTTGAGGTAGATCAATTTTTTTTGAACTAGTAATACAGGGGTTTGGGTTCGATCTCTGACTAATCCAACAACTTTTCTCCTATTTTTTGTTACAATAACCAAGCAACACCAATAAATACAACCTTCTGTAATAAATTAGAGCCAACTGAACATTTTTCTTGCCACAACCAGGAAATATCTCTATAAAAGGCTTAGTAATATACAAAAAAATTCTTTTGTAGAAACACGATAGAATGCAAGTAAATTGTACACAAAATGTCACAAAAACTCATATGCATGTATCACGAAGAAACCCACATACAATCGTAACCTCTGACATAGCAGAGAAATCTGTAATTAAGCAATACGTAACTGATGTATATTCTTCGTAATTTTGGTCTTATTTACCTATAAATAAAGTATATGAAAGGTTAGATTGTGAACTTTCTGAAAAGGACATTAATAAAGTTTTTTTGGTTGCCATGGCAACAAAAATTGAGCAATACTTAGAAGTCCATCTTGGTACCTATATTCTATGCTTCTTTTATAGATATGAAATAAATGGTGATAATAAAATCAGATCAATGTTATCAAATGCATACATATATTTGGAGAGTGTTGTGGGTACACTTTATGAAACAAAAATATTTCAGAGATGGTATAGTTGCCATGGATATAGTGAAAAGGTGAAGATAACAGAGACTGGTGTGTTCTCATACTTTTGTTTATTATTCACCGAGAACTTGAGCCAAATGGAGTCAAACTATTATTCAATATATGCTAAAATGGTAATGATATCAATAAAATAAGGTAAATTTAATTTTGGTCCATAGGTCAAGGTCACAAACCCTTTAAATGTCAACGTCATGATAAAAAGCCAATACATTGCAGAGATTCTAATTAAAACACATTTTATGGTTCTACATCAGTAGATGTCACATTTTATTAATTGTAATACAAACAACTGTATGATCTTTTGTTGTCTCGATTTATTCTGATTTTATGACTTTTCACACAACTACTGGAAAATGGCACAATATCTAGAGAATGAGGTATATAAATGTGAGGTTAAAAATATCACAAAAATTCAATACAATTTGGTTAACCCATTACTCCTAAAATCTGAAAAAAAAATTTACTGTAAATTTAATCAGAAGTTTTCCGTTATATTTGTTGATTTTTTTTATTACTTGAATGTTTTATACTTCAAACAAATCCTCCACATATTCTAATACTCTATCAGAGATGAGTAAAAATGTGTATCTGCCATGTAAGGTGTTGTAAGCAAAGAAAAAAAAAGAGAGAAAGAGACCATTATAAACAGATTTATTATCTAAAGGCTACAAACTCAAACAAAAGGACTGAAATACATCCATTGACCATCCAAATGTATATGACGTGCTGCCCTCCAGCCATTAGGTAGGTATCATATTAAAAACAAGTTTTCTATGCAATGTAATGCTGCATAATACTTAAAAACTGCTGAACTAGTGACTGGTAATTGAATTCTACTACTGCATTGACTGTTGTGCGCGAGTTTTGCTCTCGAGTTCACTGTGGGTGCCCGAGTTCTACTCTCAAGTTCGCTGTCTGAGAGTGGGTGTCTGAGTTCTACTGTCAAGCTGTTTACAGCACTTTGTATCTTCCTTTGTTGATTGGTTGGTATGAATTTTGCTGAAAAATTAAAAGTGAAATAGATGTACTAAGCTGAAAAAGTGGGAATCTCTAAACTCCTACATACAAATCAAAAGTAAGATAAAATGTCCCCATACAATTAGGTTGTTAACACTGCACAGATGTTGTACAGACTCACTGACAAACAAACTGACAAAAGCTTATCCTTGTGGAGACATGTATTTCACTGGACATCATTTAAAAGTCAAATAAAGGTCGTCAATGATGAGATGTATAATAATGTCCGTACGTGAAATTTTTACTAAATATCACTATTACCCAAGTTTGTTTTTGGCATCCACTGTCCTACAACACAAAACTGCTGTGCAGACAAATCAAATTATAATAAAATGAAGTTGGTGGAGTGTAACTTAATTAGTCTGCAAGCCTGTTCCATGTTGTAGCACAGCATGTGCTAAAACAATCATCTCGTGCTTTTTTAACATCAAATGTTTGAAAAGCATCCTTGTCAATAGATTTTTCTCAACTTTCCCTACTTGCGAGTCCGCACAATGCAATATCCACAAAACAGCCAGGACAGCAATTGGTCAAATTTATACTGTGACATTAATGTGATAAGAGTGTCAACAATATCTCAACAAAAATTACTGGCTTATAACATCAGATTTTGAAATTCCTACACAAAAATGTTGGAATGTAAGTCTAATGAAGTAACCCATTCCATTAATATACCATAAATGAAAACTCCAGATCTTAATATAAAAAAGAAACATCTTGTCACAAGGAATACACATGTGAAATATGAAAACCCTGGCACTAACCATTCACAAGTTATGACCAAGGTTAAGTTTTTCAAAAGTAGGTTTAACCCTGAGTCAGGGTCACAAGGTCAAAATTTTTGGTACCAAAAAAAAGGTTTTGTCACAAGGAATACATGTGTGAAATTCCTGTCGCCATCCATTCAAACAATATGGCAATTTTGCAAACAAACAAACAGACGGACAGAACAAAATGGTACTGTATATTCCCCAAGATCTCCAATTACAGACACAAAAATAAAATACTTTCCAAAAATGTGCAATTATAAGGATATCAAAATCAGTGCCCAATTTCAAGTTATGATCTTCACTGAGTCTAAAGGTTACATACTTAACCGATACCATCTAATGAGGTGATTAAGATTACATAACAGATTACACCATGTGATTAAGTTAGAGACGAGTAAGTTAATTACGATTACCCATCGAATAAGCTTGTCTTTAATGAGACTTGTGAATTGATTATATTTACCAGTGGAATAATAAACTTGCCAGTCCTATAGGTAAGTACATTTACCAGTCTTATAAGCTTGTCTTCAATGAGACTTGTGAATTGATTATATTTGCCAGTGGAATAATAAACTTGCCAGTCCTATAGGTAAGTACACTTACCAGTCTTGTAAGCTTGTCTTCAATGAGACTTGCGAGTTAATTACACTTACCAGTCTTATAAGCTTGTCTTTAATGAGACTTGTGAGTTAATTACACTTACCAGTCTTATAAGCTTGTCTTTAATGAGACTTGTGAGTTAATTACACTTACCAGTCTTATAAGCTTGTCTTTAATGAGACTTGTGAGTTAATTACACTTACCAGTCTTGTAAGCTTGTCTTTAATGAGACTTGTGAGTTAATTACACTTACCAGTCTTATAAGCTTGTCTTCAATGAGACTTGCGAGTTAATTACACTTACCAGTCTTGTAAGCTTGTCTTTAATGAGACTTGCGAGTTAATTACACTTACCAGTCTTGTAAGCTTGTCTTTAATGAGACTTGTGAGTTAATTACACTTACCAGTCTTATAAGCTTGTCTTTAATGAGACTTACAAGTTAATTACACTTCCCAATGTCATGTACACTTCTCGTTGTTGAGATGTTTGAATTATAACTTACTAGTGGTATAAAATCGCTGTTAATGAAACATGCAAGTTGATTACACGTAACAGCTGTATAGACTCGTTCTGCGTGAGAGACGCAAGTTAACGATACTTACCAGTCACATAAGCTCTTCCATGAGGTGTGAAAGTTACACAGATTACCAGTTAAGCTTACTCTTGATGAGATATAGGATTTTATCTCACTTAATTACACTTCCCAGTTCTATTAGCTTAGTCTTGATGAGACATGCGAGTTTATTATACTCACTAATCGTATAAGCTCGTCCTTGATGAGACGTGTGATTTCTTTCTTGGCTTTCTGTATGGCCATGTCGCTGGTGGCCTCGATAGCTAGATACAGCTTTCTCTCCCCCTCCTTGGGCTCCTTATTTGGGGGGAAGTACGTCCCCCTCACTGTGATACCAGCCTCAGAGTACTCACAAATCTGAGCCAAGGCCTCCTACACAGAGTAAATACAAACGTTACTATGCAGTGATTCCATGCTTATATTACGAACATGCAACATTTCTCGATGATTTATGTGACATTTCACATACCATTCACTTTATATATTCTATCCTATTTCTACAAAAAAATCTTGGGGTATATTACAATGTCTGTATCTGAGTTGACATAATTTGAAAGTTCTTGGTTCTCACAAGTAAAAATATAAAATCAGCTCTCATGTATTATGGAAGTTTGTATATATGAATAGTACAATTGTAGCAGAGAAGGGAAAACAATCTTTCGAACAATCAGCAATTGAAACTGGAACCCTTGCATTACTAGTTACATGTAGGTGATCTAACCACTGAGCTACCCAGGCCGATGTACAAAATATGATAATACAGTCCAATCTCATTATCTCAAACTCGACGGGACCAAGAAGAAACTTTGAGATATCCGAGTATTCGAGGGTAAAATACTTATAGAATAAGTCATTGGGACTGTCGAATCACTTCGACATATCCATGGTATTCAAGATATCAGTGTTCAAGATATCAAAGTTTAACTGTATATGTTTTGTAACTGTATTACTACAATATAAAAATTAAACCTACATGTATTTCACAAATCATGCATAAACTCTTTAAATTAAGAAGAAAAAATAATTTTGTAGAAAATGTAAGAAACATAGCATATGTCCTTAAGTGGCACCTTGATTTCTCGGCAGTGATAATTAGCCATAATATTTTGCTATCTGCCTAATCTAACATGCTCTAGAGATAAACTATGTTGGATTTCATTGTTGTATAAAACATGAAAAAAGACAATTGGGAATGAAATTAACAAGATTATACAAAGAAATGGACTACAGAGATGTTGGATTAGAACAGATGACTGTTAACCTTGGATGTGACTTTCCACCTAGCTGTTTGTGGGAAGTCGTTGATTTCCAACTCCTCCTCATAACGTTTGAAGGTCTCCGCATTGCTGTTTTCTCCGTCCTCATCCTCCGATGGAGGTCGATATCCCAACTTGGCATTGATTTTCTCTGCTGTTTGTTCTGCTATAGTCTTGGACTGTAGATTAGAAATATCCAGAGTGAGAACTTTTCCACAGAATGTTCATACTGTATGTAAAATTAAAGTTATTCAAAGAATAAACTAAAAAAATAAACTGTTTCATTTACACAGATGTATCAATGAAAGTGTCTGACAATCAATCTGCAGGAATCTAGGTTACCTGGATAACTAGGTAATCTGGGTTACCTTTAGAAATCACATTACCTGCTACATTTGTTGGAAAACCTGCCAGTTTAACATTTGCACTCCAGCATATTTCAAATGAACAGTCATGTTTTTTAAAACAAATTATCATTCAGCAGTTATGTTTGGTGTGTACCACCCCCTCTTCCCATTGATTGAATTCTAATCCATATTGATTTCAGACACTGCTTCTTTTTCACAAAGATGTCTCATTTTGACTAGTACTAAAAAGTTATCCCATCATTTTCTTTTGAGCTAGGATTGCACTTTGTGCGTGTACATACAGTTTTATCAAAAATCATCTAATGTTAATATAGTAGTATGTATGCTCTGACTGGACAGGTACTATGAAACAAAACGAAACACTCACGGCAACTTTGGGAGCAAAACCTTCGTCCGATAAAATAAACTTGGCAGCCTGCTGAGTTATGTCCCTTGCATCTGGACCAATTTTCTTGGCCATGTTGATTTTGGCTGCAAGCTGCTTGGCGAGAGCAAGTTTCTGTTGGTTGGATTGGCCGGTGGGTAGTGCACTTGCCCCAGTGGTAGGGTTTGCAATGACCTGTGGCTTGGCGATGTCTGTAACTCTCTTCACACTAGCAAACATGTCCTCAATCTGCTGGTCAATCTGAGAACAAAGTAGAAAGTTGAAGAAGTGCAGAACTAAAGTATGAAAGTCATTTATTGTCATTCTTGACTTTCAAAGAATTTTCCTATAAATTCCTTTGTAAAACTTTAACCCTGAACCTTAGGTTACTGTGTGAACAAAAATGAATCTCCACTACACAACAAAATAAATTTCATATATTGACCTGGGTGGTTCTTAAGAAAAGTCTGAAGGAATTTTCAGATAGATTATAATCCTTTGTAATATTTTAAACTCCAATTGTACTCTCATCAAGACCCCAGTCCATGGGTTGAACAAATTGTCATATTCACTAAGTAAGGATGTTTGCAAATCAAAGTTAATATATAAAACCCTGGTAGTTCTTGAGAAGACTTTAAACAGAAATTTATGCAATCCTTTATGTCGCCCCATCAAAACTCCTGAGTGATGGTGTGAATAAACTAGAATCTATACTACATGAGGATGCTTGTATCTTAATTTGGTAAATGGTACCTTTGTAACTTTTAGAAGATATTTACAGACTTTCCCTATATACATTTATTCCTTTGTAAATATAAAAAACCCATCTTGGTTCTGGATATCATGGTTTGAACAAACTTAAATTTTCCCTCTGAAAGAAATCTTCTATGCAAGTTACAGTTTTTAAGTCCAGTGATTCTTGAGATTTTTTTAAACACCCCACCCTAGTTTTCCTATTCTTCATCATATGCCCTTGGAAGGGGTTGGCCTTTTATTTTGATGAATTTGAATCCCTTTCACCCTTCGGCCAATTTTGACCATAGAATGTCTGGGCTACAAGGAAACCTTGTGGCAAGACTGGATGAATTTGGCCTTTGTTGTTCTTGTGAGAGAACAAGCATGAAAATTTTACAGGTGACAGACAGACAGCCAACTGACAAATTTTGATCAGAAAAGCTCATTTGAGTTTTCAGCTTAGCTAACCAAAAACACAATAACATATCTTCTACACAATAATTATTCTCATCTTTTAGAAAATGAAATTTGTTATCACTAGATATGCCCTGTAATTAAAATTAAAATTGAGTTTTAGGAGTGGATACTGAAAGAATGTACAAAAAATATCATGAAAATATAACTCCAAATAGCCATGACTTCCAGAAATTAAACAAATCAATCTGAAAATACCTGATTTCCATAAAATTTGGTAAAAGGTGTGTTAAACAGTCACTGAGAAAATTTTCAGACAAAAGCACATACAGCACAACAGACAGATGGACAACAGTAATATGCCCACTACACTTTCATTTGCAGGGTAAAAACTTTTATCATTGGTAAGTAAGGTAAACATATCAGATCACACTTACATCAACACCAGTATCCTCATCATCCGAGTCCTGAAGTCCGAGGGCTGCCTTCTGTAACTTCTTCCTCTCATTGGCCAGCTGTGCTTCTGTCTCGTCAAATTTAAATCCTTTCCCAGAGAAACCACTGGATTTTTTTACAGTTTTACCTTCCTGGACATACAAATATAAATGAAATATTATAAAATTCTATGACTAGAGATTGTTTTTGTGAATAACAAATGTCTCCCAGCCCAGCTTCCCAAATTGAAAGTGTTTCAAATTAAACCTCCTCCCCTTAATGTACTGCATGGTATGGAGGAGAAAGCATGAGTAGGAACATAGTAGACATTATGAACTCTGATCAGCCATAAAGGAGGAGAAATATTCACAAGCTATTTTATACCCTTCACCCCTCTTAGATCCATTATAATTTTAAGGATAACAACTTGATCCTCTAGTCCCTACAATATGCACATCTGCAAATAGCACTGAAGTATTGTATAAAGTTTCAAGTCTATCCGATAAGCCATACTGGAGAAGTGTTCACAAGCTATTTTACATCCTCCACCCTTCTTAGATCCACTATAACTTTTAGGAAAATAATTAGATGCTTCCATTCCCGACAATAGGCACATCTACAAATTGCAATGAAGCATTGTACAAAGTTTCAAGTCTATCCGATATGCCATATAGAAGGATAAGCGTTCTCAAGATTTTGTGACAGACAGACTGACAGACAAAAAGTACAAAAGTACTATGGAAGCGGGGAGACATAATGATGAAACATCAAATTTTATTTCTAGCTAAATAAACTGCAGATAAATGTATGTTGCATGATCAAATCTATAAGTATTTTGTAATGTTAAAAAGGCAACAGCTGTGAAATTTTATCTCTTTTCTTCAGACTGACTGCACATTGTTATATGGGAACATTGCTGACTAATATAACAGGAACTAAATGTAAAACCTACTGCTGTTTAACATAATGGAACAGGAACTAAAACCTACCGCTGATTAATATAATGGAAGTAAAACCTACTGCTGACTAATACAATGGAACAGGAACTAAAATCTACTGCTGATTAATATAATGGAACTAAAACCTACTGCTGATTAATACAATGAAACAGGAACTAAAATCTACTGCTGATTAATATTATGGAACTAAAATCTGCTGCTAATTAATATAATGGAACTAAAACCTACTGCTGATTAATATAATGGAACAGGAACTAAAATCTACTGCTGATTAATATAATGGAACTAAAACCTACTGATGATTAATATAATGGAACAGGAACTTACAGCCTTGGCTCTCTCCTTGTAGTCATTCCACAATTTTTCCAGATCCAAGTTCAGTGAAGCACCAGACAATTCCAGGGCCTTGATGATGTCCCCCGCATACCTCTCCTGCTCCGGAGTTATAAAAGTGAAGGCATAACCTTTGTTTCCTGCTCTACCTGTTCGTCTGAATTCAAAAATTAATTCATTAAACAAGGAACTTACCATTTCTGTGCTTCAAATACAAATACTAGAACAAGCGGTAAAACAGACTGAACATAAACCTGACCATCTGATACTGTTACACATCTTTCAGTAGTAAAAATCTTTTAATCATAAGATGTGGTTATACCCGCATCTGTGAACGTAGTCCTCATAGTGATTGGGGCAGTCATAGTTGATGACGAGAATCAAATGCTTAACATCGAGACCTCGAGCAGCTACAGAAGTCGCCACCAGTAGCCGGATGCTACCGTTCTTAAAGTCGACGATGGTGCTATCGCGATCGTATTGGTCGATGCCACCGTGAAGCGACATACAGGGGTAGGAGTGAGTCATCAGCTCCTTCATCAACTCATCAGCATGCTCCTGTTTGTCCACAAAGATCAGCACACTGCCCCTCTCCTGGTAAATCCCAAGTAACTCCAACAGCTTCAAAAACTTCTTATCCTCATCTATAACGATCTACAAAATACCGACACTGGTTAAATCCGACTCGTAAAAGCAACCAAATGAAATCAAATCAACACCTATATATTCTCATGGTAATGACACATTTAATGTATCCATGATTGATTGACAGCATATCCTCTGACATTAAAGGTCAAATGACTCAAACTGATGCCAACAGTGTAGTAACATGCTATCCTAAGCATTCATCAAACTTTCCACTAAAATACCACAGGAGTCTCTTACCACATTCTGGTCAACATCCTTGCACACCACACTACGACCTCCGACCTGAACTTCGATTGGTTTCTGTAAGATCTTCCTGGCGAGGGCTTCCATCTGACGTGGAAAGGTGGCAGAAAACATCACTGTCTGTCTATCTGGTCGAATGCTGTCTATGATCTTTGTCACCTGTTTGCAGGTAGAGACCAGATATAATTATTATATGAATTATACAGTGTATAAGTGGCATTTTTAACAAGACACAAATTCGAAATTTTTCCATAAAAATGAGTATATGAATTTAAAGAGAGCTAATTTTAGTGACTTCATAATTCCAGGAAAGATAACTATTGCCTCAACTATGGATTAAATTGTCAGTGATTTTCAATTTCAATGATCTCATCACTCTTACAAATGTCAAAATTAAATCCTCGATAAAAATTCTGCTTATGCAGTATACATGTATCATGAGCATCACAGAGTCATTAAGATGTATAAGTAATGCTTCACTATTGAAACTGTTCAAATCACTAGTATTTCTGCCCCAACCTGTTCAGTGCCCATTATATTAGGGTAACTTCACTTTATCAGAAACACTATATTTACTGCGAGCTAAATTTTGTTACACCCACCTGTGGTTCAAATCCCATATCAAACATTCTGTCAGCCTCATCCAACACTACATAAGTGCATCTTCGTAAGTTAGTCACCCGACCTTTAAAGAAACAAACATCAGACCAGGGGGATAAGTTTTCACATTTATAACATTCCTCACAAAATCTAAATAGTCTAGGTCCACTGTATGTTTACTGCAAGTCAAATACATTTAGTGGACGCTATTTAAGCATATGGAAATCAGCCTTACAACAGAATTCATGCAATAAGAAGACGATAAATATTTAGTTTCAGTTCAATGCAGTAAAATCTCTCAAAACATCTACAAGAGATTTTAAAAAATTGATTTTGTTACATTGTGGGATCTCTGTTTCCAAATCTTACCTTCATATACAGAGTCAAACTAATTTCAGAGACATAGACTGTTAAATCTATTGTTCCTTTCTCTCACCCTAACAGATTTTACGTATCAAATGTACCACTTTTCATTATGCAGCAAATGAGCAATCAACTAAATGTTTTAAAGAATTTAAAGTAATCAACGAAATAATATCTGTAAATGAATTTTATATTACAGCCTCTTCTCCTGCCTCTCACCATAGTAACATAGATCTCCGTGGCAACTGATCCTTTGTTCAGGTGAAGATCATTTGACAAGTGGTCTGAAATAAACTGTTACAAGAGTTGTCCTATCCTGGTCAAAAGAAACAAAGGTATTACACTGTATGTGTGGTACACTGGTCCCCGCTAACTCAACACCCAAAACAATCATTCTTTATCACTAGATTTACCCACAATGCATCAGCCCAGCTGTATACACCCAGAGTGCATCAGCCCAGTGCAACAAGGTTCATACATTCCTCAATGTATTTTACACTTTAAATTTGAAGTGTGATAAAAAAATCAATTCTCGAAACTATGTGACACTGTCACATGTCTGTTACCCCTATGAATTCAAAAGATATAAAAACCCTATATGAAAAGTCATTGCACATATTCTCATGATAAACACTGACCACTGTTAGCAGAAAGCATGTCAATCATCCTCCCGGGGGTACACACAATGATCTCACAGCCACGTTTCAACTCAGCGATTTGCTCCGATATCCCAGTCCCACCATACACACATACAGCTTTCAGTCCCAGTGGTTTAATGAATTTCCTGCACTCCGATGTTATCTGCATGGCCAGTTCTCTTGTTGGAGTCATTATAATGGCTGAAAGTTTAAAATATCACTTTAAATTTCATCCATTTTATGTGTAACAAATTTTAAATGTCCAAAACAGAAGAACTTGAGCTGTCCTTGTGAAATGAATGCCCTCTGTAGAATAACCTCCAACTAAGTCATTACAAACTAAGTCCTTATCAAGTCACAGTTCATATGAAAATTTCTTTTTCCTAAAGTGACTTTGACTTTGGCCAAGTGTCTTGTTTCAAGGTCAGGAATTTCCCTATTAACACTGGTGTGGGGTTTTCACTTTACATGTCTGAATTACACCCGAGACCCCAGGTAACCTTATCCTGTACACGTTTTCTTTTAGGAACTATAATTATTCATATAAAAAAACACATGGGATTGACCTATTTTTTTTTTAAAAATTGGGTCAGTTCCATTTGTCATTTTCATAACTTACTTTATTACATGATTGAATTATTCCATGCTCTCTCATTCGCTAAGATCGTGAATATAAGATTTCATTTTTCCAACATCAAACCAATAATAGATTTAGAATTCCCATATTGATACAATTGGTTATTATTCTTTTATTTACCCAATAAAAATTCTGTCTCTTAATCACTTCTGAATAGTCCTGTCATTCAAGCTGTAAACAACCCATTCAGGTATTGTATGATAAGCTTCATCAAGTAGCCAGTTTCCTATTGTAGGTTTTAGAAGCCAGTTTCATTTTGTACGTTTCAGTAGCCAAGTTTGTTTTGCATGCTCTAGTAGCCAGTTTTGTTTTTATAGGCTTTAGTTGCTGGTTTTGTTTGGTAAGCTTAGTAGCCAGTTTTGTTCTGTATACTTTATTAGCCAGTTTTGTTCTGTAAGCTTTAGTAGCCAGTTTTGTTCTGTATACTTTATTAGCCAGTTTTGTTCTGTAAGCTTTAGTTGTTAGTTTTGTTCTGTAAGCTTTAGAAGCCAGTTTTGTTCTGTAAGCTTTAGTTGTTAGTTTTGTTCTGTAAGCTTTAGAAGCCAGTTTTGTTCTGTAAGCTTTAGAAGCCAGTTTTGTTCTGTAAGCTTTAGTTGTTAGTTTTGTTCTGTAAGCTTTAGTAGCCAGTTTTGTTCTGTAAGCTTTAGTAGCCAGTTTTGTTTTGTAAGCTTTAGTTGTTAGTTTTGTTCTGTAAGCTTTAGTTGTCAGTTTTGTTCTGTAAGCTTTAGTAGCCAGTTTTGTTCTGTAAGCTTTAGTTGTCAGTTTTGTTCTGTAAGCTTTAGTAGCCAGTTTTGTTCTGTAAGCTTTAGTTGTCAGTTTTGGTCTGTAAGCTTTAGTTGTCAGTTTTGTTCTGTAAGCTTTAGAAGCCAGTTTTGTTCTGTAAGCTTTAGTAGTTAGTTTTGTTCTGTAAGCTTTAGTTGTCAGTTTTGTTCTGTAAGCTTTAGTTGTCAGTTTTGTTCTGTAAGCTTTAGTAGCCAGTTTTGTTCTGTAAGCTTTAGTAGCCAGTTTTGTTCTGTAAGCTTTAGTAGTTAGTTTTGTTTTGTAAGCTTTAGTTGTCAGTTTTGTTCTGTAAGCTTTAGTAGTTAGTTTTGTTCTGTAAGCTTTAGTAGCCAGTTTTGTTCTGTAAGCTTTAGTTGTCAGTTTTGTTCTGTAAGCTTTAGTTGTCAGTTTTGTTCTGTAAGCAATTTGTTCTGTAAGCTTTAGCAGCTGGTTTCATTTTGTAGTAGTTTGTTAGTAGTTTCGATGCTTTGAATTATTCATTTATATAAAGAAATAATTATTGACATTTCCTTAGTCGATACAATAATTTAATGAATATTCATGGGTAGACAGATTTTTGTAGTACTTGTACAAGGACAAGTAGAAATGCCAAAATTGACTTGCCCTACCATAAAATTAACTTGCCCCACCTTAAAATTAATATACATATAAACTATTTAAAGCTTGAGATGATTTTTCTGAAAAACAAATGACTCCCCAGCTTCTGAAATTGAAAGTGTTCCAGATTATACCTCGTCCCCTTAATGTACTGCATGGTACAGAGGAGAAAGCATGAACAGGAACATAGACATAATGAACTCTGATAAGCCACATAGGAGGAGAAGTGTGCAATAGCTATTTTACACCCTCCACTTGAGCTGGGACGATTCAGGGTTATCTTGATTTGGAACAGCACGATTCGTTTTTTGTTTTTTTTTCAATCCAGTTTACATTAGGTAAAATTATCTAATGACAGTACAAAAATTACCATTTATAATTGAGTAACATACTTAATTTTATTTAAGTTTTATATAACTATACATTTGTATACCTCATATCTATTTATTACTGCATATCATGAATTATATAGAAAAAATGAAAACATTGACAGTCATTTAAAATTTGTTAAATTAATATGGAGCATGATTTTTGGACTATTCAACAAATCCATAATCAATCTAAAATGTAAGATATTGTCTTCATTTATATGCCAAATTCATCAATTCTATCATTTGAGAGTCTTAGAAAACCTCTCCTTTATTGACTTACTTTCATATTAACTGTCAAAACATTTAATCTACGATGCTGATTTCACTCCAGTACTGACTGAAATGTTACATGTAAAGATAAACTGCAATAATCTGGCGGACCACATTCTGTTGGTATCTGAGTGGTGAAGCTCAATTCCAACACAGTAGTGATTTAAATCTCTATTGCATGAAAATTCACATGTTCTACACACCACTAAGACACCATATTTGTTGTTGTTGGTGTTATGTGAAATTTGAACTGAACTGAATTGAATACCAGAATTTGTAATTGGTGCATCAAATCAAATGACGGGAATCGCGATGCAGTGAAATTTTCGGTGCACCGCACAGGCCTACCCTCCACCCCTCTTAGATCCACTATAACTTTAAGGATAAAAATTGGATCTTCTTGTACCTATAATATGCACATCTGCAAATGACATTGAAGTATTGTACAAATTTTCAAGTCTATCCAATTAGCCATATAGAAGGAGAAACCTTCACAAACTATTTTACATCCTCCACTCCTCTTAGATCCACTGTTATAGGATCTATATTTTCAGGAAAATAATCAAATATTTTCAGGAAAATAATCAAATCCTCCCATCCTGATAATATGCAAATCTACAAATGGCAATGAAGCATTGTACAAAGTTTCCAGTCTATCTGATACGCCATACTGAGGTAGTGTTCACAAGTTTTTGTGACAGACAGACAGACAGACCTATGGACAGAGTGGATTATATATTACATATGGACACCTTTCACAGGGGAGACAAAATTGTTTATCTTCTTGTATTTTATTAAATCAATTCATTCTTATTATTTACTTCTGTTCATGATAAAGCCACAGCCACGTTTCTTCCCATGATTTGAGATATCCCTGTTCTCTTCGTTTTGTCATGTTTTAGTGATCTGCCGCATCATTTATCATTACAGGAGTGTTATGTATCATCAGAGACGTATATATATATATATATATATATATAATAACACCAGAGACATATATATATATATATATATATATATATATATATATATATACATATATATATATATATAAAATACCAGAGACACACACACACACACACACACACACATATATATATATATATATATATATACATATATATAATACCAAAGACATATATATATATATATATATATATATATATATATATATATATATATGTCTCTGGTATTATTATATTAAATATATATATATACGTCTAACGTCTATGGTATTATTACTAAATTGCTGGAGGAATGCTGACATACTTTTGGCTTGTCCAAAATCAATGCTGTCAATGCATTGAAATTTACGATCATTATCTTCTATTTTTTATTTTAAAACTTCCTTGTCAACGGACAAGTTCTTGAAATTTTACCTACCCGACTCTAAAATATAGTTGCCCTGGGCTTCCGCCAGTGCTATTTGTCTACCCAAGATATTGTACTTCTTGTATTGACCTCAAATACATCAATAATTGTATGATACTCTAAAAATCAATTTTAAAAGGTGTTCCTAATAGAATACTGTCCACTACTACGTCACTAAATAACATGTACACACTGATAGTTCACCAAAAACTGGCTAGCAGATAGACAAGGAAATTTAACCTTACTGATGAAAACGAGGATTTTACGCCCATTTTATATCACCGTACATTTCCCCACACATGCATGATGCAGCATATTTACTCCATAGTATCCTCTCCAACTTCACTACGAGGGAATAACAAAACTGCTCTTTACTGTTAAATATATTCTCTTTACCTATTGGTCCATCGTTTTCATCCAGTGGTGGTTGATCCATGATGTGTCGGAACAGCGGGATAAGGAAAGCTAGGGTTTTTCCACTTCCTGTTTTAGCTATTCCTATCAGGTCCCTTCCCGACATGATGGTTGGAATTGCCTGGCACTGAATTGGAGTAGGTTTTTCAAAGCTGTTCCTACAAAATTTAAGGCCAATCTTTATACTTTATAGATTTACAATTGATACTAAGAGGAGTTTTACATTATCTCTCTATGCCATACATTGAAATACAGGTGTTTATATTTTAGATAAAGAATTTAAACAAGATTTAGTTTTAACAGAAACTACTGCTAACTTTTTGAAGACATCCATGATTTTTTTGCTGCAGCCACATTGGGCCCAGGACTTGATAGGCTTTGGACAGTTCTTGCCCCGGACTTTTACTCCTTCCAGTTCCGCTCGATAGTTCTCCACCTCTGACGGAATAAAACTCACAATAACTTATCCTTAACCATCAAAATAAAACTCAGGAAAACTCTGCCTTAAAACTCAGGAAAATCCTGTCCTTTAACCTCAGGATAACTCTTTCCTTAAGCATTAAAATGAAATTCAAGATAATTCTTTAATAAACAATTTTGTCAATCTGATTTAAAACGGGTACTGTCCATGAAAAACCAAAATCTACAATTCACAAAGCCGTCCCTTAATATGCACCTGTATCTTAACCTAGTAAATTCAATCAAATCCCCAAAACTTGAATAATATCCATGAATTATATATCTTTACCATATATCAGACAAATTTACCCTCATTGGTCATCCTGGCAATTTCCGGCACCTCTACATAAAAGTTCTTCCTAAACGGTGCATAGTAAATCTTGTCATGGTTTACTACAATAGCATCCTACAGTTAGGAGAAAAAGATTCATTAGTTACATATAAATAACAGACTGAATGCAAGAGGGCACCTACTACACGTAATGACACTTGATTTCATGTCTTTCACATTACACACCCTTTTTCCTTATAAGAAGGAAGCTTAGTACCTTTTTCTTTTTATTCATATTTAGCATTGTAGATTCTAGGTCTTCCTCCTCTTCTTCTGAGGAATACTGCAAAGATAAACCACTGAGGTATGAATACAAGCAATACACAACTCGAATTACAAATTCACATATACAAAACTCTGATATAAATAAAACTAACACACATCTCACTCATAAATACAAGCAATACATAGCTCAGATATAGATACAAACAATACATATTTCAACTTAAGCTAGCTTTGAAGCCAAGTGTAAACTGGACATCCACTGTGTCACTACCCTAGATTTACACGGACACTAGACATCCACTGTGTCACTACCCTAGATTTACACGACACTAGACATCCACTGTGTCACTACCCTAGATTTACACTAACCCTGGACATCCCTCACACTTTCCTACCTCCATCAGGTCCACGTTGTTTTCCATCAACTCGCCCTTCTCTTTCTCTGGATTGACTTTTTTCTTGGCCACCGCTGTGATGATCGTCACCTTTCCTGTTCCTGTGCTGTGAACCCCTTCTCCCTGTCAGTGACAATACTGATTATAGGATTATTTCTCCCTGTCAGTGACAATACTGATTACTGATTATAGGATTATCTTAAAATACTGATTATGTTTATATGCCATTCTATGAAGATTTTGGGGGGTTTTTTGTTTAAAATATGGGTTAGTCCACTAACGATGTCTGCTAACTTAAGGATACCATTCTCATAAATTTAAATTCATTAACAATTAAAGAATCCAAACTCTTTTCTCAAATCTCAAACCACTGGATATAAACTTACATTCGGCTTTTCTTTGTCTTTTTGTTTCACTTCAGATATTATGTCCTGTAAGGAGTATGTATTTAATCGTAACACAGACCTGTGACTTAATCGTAACACAGATCTGTGATTTAATCGTAACACAGACCTGTGATTTAATCATAACACAGACCTGTGATTTAATTGTAACACAGACCCATATACTTTAATCGTAACACATACCCATATACTTTAATCGTAACACATACCCATATACTTTAATCGTAACACAGTCCCATATACTTTAATCATAATACATACCCATATACTTTAATCATAACACAGACCCGTTCTTTAACTGTAACACAGAACCATACTTTAATCGTAACACAGACCCATATACTTTAATCATAACACAGACCCATATACTTTAATCATAACACAGACCCGTACTTTAATCGTAACATAGACCCATATACTTTAATCGTAACATAGATCCGTTCTTTAACTGTAACACAGACCTGCATGTAGGCATCCAATGGATCTACTTCATTACCATCGTCCTCTTTCTTTACTTCGACTTCTTCCTCCTCATCATCGTCCTCATCTTCCAGTGACCACTTTTTACTGACTGGTGCAATGTTGATTGGAATCAGTTCCTGCTTTTTCTTCCGTTCAGCACGCCACTGTTCTATTCTCTCCCTACGTTTCTGCATCTCCATCTCCAATCTCTTCTGTTCTTCCTCCTGAAAATATGGAATTATGTGTATGAAATAATCGCATAAAATATATGTAAATTTCATTTCGCAATAATGTGGTGCTACAAATAAGCAGTCATTGTGAGCTTCTTCCACGGTGTAAGTTGTTTTATAAATCTCCAAGAAAAGATGGATCAATTTCAGGAGACAATCTAAGATTTTGCAAGAAGTACACAGTGTGACATCAAATTTTACATTACTGTAAGTAAATCAAATGCAGTTTAAAAGGTTATGCCACTATCTATAAAATACACTTTTGTCCGTAATATTTTTCTACAAACTGTTATCAATTATGCAAAGAAAAAGTTCACTGTCCATTGCTTGTTAACTGTTTATCATTTTATCTGTTTCTTTATATCACATTATTAATCTGTATCTATATCTTTGATTTCTTTCAGCCTGTGAAAGCACAGGAAATGTTGAGGAAACAGAAAACATATTGTCCATTAAAACAGAAAAACATATTGTCAAATAAAACAGAAAAACATATTGTCAAATAAAACAGAAAAACATTTTGTCAAAAAAAACAGAAAACCATATTGTCCATTAAAACAGAAAAACATTTTGTCAATTAATAAAACAGAAAAACATGTCAATTAAAACAGTAAGTGATTTAATACAATGAAATCTGAATCATTTTAACTCAAATGGAATATATTCTGGACAGGTGATTTAATTGGTCTGAGGTTTTATCAGCAAACCAGTTTCTTTATTTACAATGTAAATAAATAACACCATACCAGCTAACATGTCTCTTCTAACTGATTGCAAGTGTAATATAATTGAATGATATCTAAAAATTGTTTGAAAGAGAGCAATTTTGATACTAAATGAATACTAATCATTCAAAATCAAAGTTTCTCTAATACATGTTAAGGTTAAGTACATAAAATCACAACTAACGACAATCTGTAAGTGAGGACGCAAATCTGCAAGTCAATAATGACAGTAAAATGTTGATTATGCTAGTGAATAAATCTGCATGTACAGGTATATTTTTACATGTAGACACTAATAGGTAAACTTTTAATTTATGTAATAAATCATATTAGCATTAATCTGTATATGCAGGTAGACTGGTGGATTTTATTAAGTAAACTTTTTACTGAATAAATCACATTAATATCAATCTATATATGCAGGTACATTTTAACAGGCAGATTTTATATGTAAACTTTAAATTATACTTATGAATAAATCACATTAATATTAATCTATATATGCAGGTACATTTTAACAGGCAGATTTTATAGGTGAACTTTAAATTATACTTATGAATAAATCACATTAATATTAATCTATATATGCAGGTACATTTTAACAGGCAGATTTTATAGGTGAACTTTAAATTATACTTATGAATAAATCACATTAATATTAATCTATATATGCAGGTACATTTTAACAGGCAGATTTTATACGTAAACTTTAAATTATACTTATGAATAAATCACATTAATATTAATCTATATATGCAGGTACATTTTAACAGGCAGATTTTATACGTAAACTTTAAATTATACTTATGAATAAATCACATTAATATTAATCTATATATGCAGGTACATTTTAACAGGCAGATTTTATAGGTGAACTTTAAATTATACTTATGAATAAATCACATTAATATTAATCTATATATGCAGGTACATTTTAACAGGCAGATTTTATAGGTGAACTTTAAATTATACTTATGAATAAATCACATTAATATTAATCTATATATGCAGGTACATTTTAACAGGCAGATTTTATACGTAAACTTTAAATTATACTTATGAATAAATCACATTAATATTAATCTATATATGCAGGTACATTTTAACAGGCAGATTTTATACGTAAACTTTAAATTATACTTATGAATAAATCACATTAATATTAATCTATATATGCAGGTACATTTTAACAGGCAGATTTTATACGTAAACTTTAAATTATACTTATGAATAAATCACATCTATATTAATCTGCACATACAGACAGACTTTTACTGGAAAATTTTATACGTAAACTTTTACTAAATAAATCACATTAATATTAATCTATATATGCAGGTACATTTTAACAGGCAGATTTTATACGTAAACTTTAAATTATACTTATGAATAAATCACATCTATATTAATCTGCACATACAGACAGACTTTTACTGGAAGATTTTATTAAGTAAACTTTTACTAAATAAATCACATTAATATTAATCTATATATGCAGGTACATTTTAACAGGCAGATTTTATAAGTAAACTTTAAATAACATCTATATTTGCAGACAGAATTTATTAAGTATATTTCTAAACTTTCTATTACACTGGTAAACAAATTATGACATACAACAGATCATGTGTAATTAAAATTTCTTTATGACTAGTCAGTCACCTGTCACAAAATGCAAACAATTCTCACTCCACCAGGTATGTTAGGTGTTAAACACCAGGTAGCAACACCTGTGTTTGTGAACTTTCTGTACCCACTGAAGTATGTCTACTGCCACAGAAGCTGTCTTCCTATCAATGGCCCACTTCCCACCCCAATAAACTGCATCAGTACCCTGCTACAACAATTCATCATAGCTGATACTTATATAACTGTACAGAGATTTTACCATCACTGTAATGTTACTTTGAAAGGTTTACAAGAATTACCCATGACCAGTTCATCTGACTATAAAAATACCACAGGTTCTCAACAGTTAGGATCTTTCTTGAAGAAAGAACAGTTGATTTCAGTATAGGATAAAGCCAGCCATGACCTTGAGAACAGCAGCACAGAACATTTCAATGTCAAATATCCAGAAGAGGAAACGGCTCAGTCCAGTTCTGATGGTCAGCTTCACAGCAACTGCAGCTGCATTGGACAGCAGACTTATTGCCTCAGGAAGTTAAAATTATCAAGTACTTTCTTTTTAAATTTGGAATTGTTCTTTTATTATTCAAAAGATCAAATTAAACAAAAGAAAAAAAAATTTTGGCAGTGATTATAACAAAACTAGGTGTCCTTTCATTTGTATTAATACCAACTTTTCTCTCTTTACCTTTTTTTACATTAAGTTTGCCTATGATTATCTACTGTTACAACAAATGGTTAACTTCACTACCATTTTGAAAACTTACTGTCATTCATTAATAGATTGATCTATCATGCAATAAAGTATTAAGTTTTCTTAAAAGCAATTTCAATAATTATAACAACCTGTAAATTTATTAACATTAAAATCACAATGAATTATGAAAACAAAAAATACTCCTGCACAAATCACTCAGGACTTTTTAGTCCTCATTTGAAATCATGTCAATTAGCACCCAGTCAATTATGGCTTATTACTGTCAGTAAAAACAACACTGGACACTGAACTCAATCAGACCTCTCCTGTTGTGAGGAGATTTGAAAGGAAACACAGTTAATTGAATGTCATAATTAAGAGTATTAAGAGAAGAACTCAGTGCCCTTTCTGTACTAAACAAACACTTGGAGAGGAGTTTACCTTGACACTGAAGACTGAGTAGTTAATGAGGAGACATTACTTACTATATAACTGGGACAAAGTTTAAAGTGCTGCATTCTACAGTTGCTCCTTAAACTTAATAACACAGAACTAGACATGGAAAAAACTTTTGTTCACCTTCGTGCCCAAGAGGAAAGAAATCGGATCCAGCATATGTTGGCGTTGCACGACAGAGCTGTGGTACAAATGCTGCACATCAGTAAGTGTTTTTTCTTTTTTTTTTCTTTTTTAAAGAAAGCAATTCTCAGATAAGTATTGGGAATAAAAAGCTACAATACAATGAGTCTAACTATTGACCCCTGTAGGCATTAAAGCAGCCTGAGAATTACTGAGTCAAATCTAAATAGCATCTGTTTATCTAGTAGTAAAGTCAAAACAGGTAATGGTTGTCTAAATACATTGATTTTCATTCCATAACAAATGGAATGCATGAACATTTCATTCTTAGAGCAACCTTATTGAGTGTCAAGTTATTTACTTTGAACAATCAACATCAAATGACATAACATTCATTTGCAGATAACTACATATCACAACTGACTGCAGAGGCCATTGTTGCCATGAAGGCTGGAAACAAAGGAAGAGCACTTCGGCTTCTTAAGCGTCGCTGTGTGGCTGATGGAATCAAACATATGTACCGCCAGTACAGTGATATGAAGTGGCGTCAGGCCCAACGCCTCACTGTCATCTTGGCCAACACCTGGGATCCTGACGTCCGCTTCCCCACCCGCCTAGATTACAACCTGATGGGTATGGAGGAGTTTCAAGTGGAAAATTTTGCGCAGACAATGATGGTAGCTCAGTGTAACTTTACACGCAACAATTGAACAACCAACAGTCAAGAGAGGTCAAGGACTATTCAGCTGAAGAGATCCTCCCCCAGCATGGAACTATGGCATACATATATTGATGTGATGATATGTTTGATAAAAACTTGTTTCCAGTGTGAAGCCCTCTGACTGACTATGTTCTGACCCTGTAGGATGTTATGTTACGAATTGTTGGTAGTGCTCACTTGCTGAGTAAAATCTGTACTGCATAAAGTTTCTACTTGATGATACTTAAATAAATATTGAACTTTTCAAAATGCTGTTGATGCTCCATTCTTTTGAAATCATGATATGAATGTACAGGAAGCCGTGTGCTCTACATAAATTGAACTTCTGATGCTGAGGACTTACTATCACTACTATCTTAAATGCAGAGCTGTTTATTTACATGTATTGTATGCATTTTCCATGGATTTTTGAGTCACTCTGTAGTTTCACACTAAAATTCTACTATCTTCCATGAATCCAGGGAAAAATAAATTAGTTGTTCCCGAAATTGGTGTGATAAAGAAGTTTGTCAATTGACCATTGTTTTAAGTGCACAAATGACATTGATTTATGTCAAACAAAATGCATGGATGATCCCCAAACGAACAAGAGAGTAAACCCATGCAGAGGCTCAAAAGAAGAAAAATATATCCGTGCCTCTGACAGTCAAAGAAAGCCGATCGCAGTGTGTGCAACACAAACTTCAGCTGCTGTCATGTTGGCTGCTACAGACACAGACCAAGATAAAACCAACATCAAAGCTGAAAGGTGTCTAGTAAGTTAATGACAAACTTCATGGACATTCCTACAATGCTGAACCGTCAGGGTGCAATAACTAGTGCAGAGGTCACGGTGTCGGGATTGATAGCTGAGCTGAATTTGTCTCTCACATCTGCAATTGCTTTCAACAAAGCATTCAAATTGATATTTCCAAACTCAAAAATTGTAGAAGATAAACCGTTGCCTTGCCTTTTCCAGAATCTACATGTTAATAACAATGTGTTGCCTCACCTTGTCCAGAATCTACATGTTAATAACAATGTGTTGCCTCACCTTGTCCAGAATCTACATGTTAATAACAATGTGTTGTCTCACCTTGTCCAGGGGTTCATCCTTGATGCTGATTTCCCCCTCGCGATGTGTCAATTTCTTGGCCTCTGGTGATTTACTCCGTTTCTTTTTGTCTGGAGTTTTGGATCTGGACTTTCTACTGGTTGAAATAGAAGTAACTTTTGCCACAATCTACATATTGTATCAAGATGCCATATATATCATTTTAATTAAATTTTTATTTTTTGTGGTCATGAAAATGGACATTTTTTTAAACACACAAAAAATCCTATATAACACACATGTACAATGCACATGTACCAACCTTTTTTTTTTTTCAGTTACTGCAAATCACAAAAATAATTCAAGTTATTCTGAATTTTCTTACTTCCTGTTCCTTGACCTTGATCTCTTTGACCTTCTCCTGTCCCTAGAGCGTGACCTTCTTCTGTCTCTAGATCTTGACCTTCTCCTTTCACGAGAATGAGATCGCTTCCTTTCTCTGGACCTGGATCTTCGTGACCTATCTCGAGATCGAGACCTTCTGGGTCGACTCCTGGATCGACTCCGTCTCTTCCTGTCCCGATCGCGTGAATCACTTCTGGATCGTGATCTTCGTCTGTATGATCTAAAAAACCGTTAAAAAGGTTAGCCATAGTACAGTCCTTATGATTTAATATGACAGCATTCCACTGTTTTTCAAACTGTAAATAAAACAAAAATCAACAAATGATTGTTTAAAAAATGGTATAGAATATGTGTTTGTGTCAGCTTGATATGGTATTGTCAGTTATTGAGTCAAAGGTTAACTTGTAAATCTAAATATTAGAATCATCTCAAGCTGCAATGAGAATTACATTTAGTAGCTGATTTACATCAAATAAAGAAGTTTAACTGTTGGGTGCAGTCCATCATACTTTATTGTATATGCAGCCTTGATGTTGACAATTTAAGTTTGACTGCCATTATTAAATACAGTGTCAAGCTAACAGGAAATGTCAACACTATAGGGTTTTATTAAAATCAGAAAAACACAAACGGGAGAGATGTTCTAAGTATGAGGCAGTTTACTAGATTACGAGTGCAATGTTGGTAAATACTTTTTATTACTATGAAATTAAACAATAATTAATTCAAAGAGAATAAATAATTGTACTTCCGAGGTTATACAGGAATACGTGAGTTGGTTATAATTAAAGGCAGTATCTACTCGTTTTGGCAGATCTGTAGAGCTATATACGACATTATTTATATACGTGAGAGAGAGAGAGAGAGAGAGAGAGAGAGAGAGAGAGAGAGAGTTCTAATTTAAGAGAGAGGGCATTTTGAAATTGTGTAAAATGTATTGAATACGAGCTACAGCTAGAACCAGCGTTATTTGCTGATTGTTCCAGTACGGCATTGATTCAAAACATGCTGAATGTAGAAGCATTCAATGGCATACTGACTCTACAAATTGTTTAAACAATAAAACGTTGGGCATACCTCCCTTCCCTGGGCATTTTGGATTCAAACGGGGTCAACGAAGAACTTTGTCAACGAGCATTGAAAATTGTAATGAAACAAACACGGAAAAGAGTATGATCGTTCTTGCATACGACATGTCGTAAACAGAACCGGAAGTACCATGTGGTAAACAAACCCAAGGTAAGCATTCTTTGAATAGGCAATAAATGACAATACTTTGGCAAAAATTGTTCAGTTCTTATTTGCACTAAAGTTTCAGATTGCTACATTGTCTCATGCAAGGTATGATTAAGGTAGTTCATAAACTGACCGTGTCTGCTAGGAGGATCACAGAATACAGAAAGACTGGACTGATCCGAATCATACTATAACTGTTATACGACTTAGCCGTTAGGGAGGACAAAACAGGTGCATTTAACATGTAAAAAAAAACCCACTGCATCTCATGATTCTATTGATAGTCCATTTTACGAAATATTTAGGGCCTAGTCTGCACGTATGGTCAGTTGAGATAATCTTCTTTGAACCCATTTGTTAATAATGTTGATCTAAGATTCTTCTGACTCTTAACTCGCACGTGTCACAGTATAAAAACGGGGGTAAGAAGAATCTCTGATAAGTTTCACGATTGTTTGGAGGACAAAGAATACATTTCAGTAAAACTGGATTAATTGACATAATAGTTACGGTCTTGGATCAGGGAGGGATCTTTATCATGCCACACAGCTGTGACAGGGGGCCTCGGTTTTTGCAGTTTCATCTGAAGGACCACCCCCATTTAGTCGCTTCTTATGACCTTACTATTCTTATCCAGATCCCACAGGAGTAGAGTGCTTTATATATGGCTTGTGAATTCATTACTTGCATGTAATAACAGGGTTCAAAATTCATGCCCATCATATCGTCATTTTCAACCTGAAATAATTTTGGACAACCTATCTGTTATCCTAGGTTAATGGCAACCTGGTGACAAGTTTGGATTGACACTATTCCTTGTATGTATTTAAACATTGAACACAAATAATATGAAAAAATATCCAGTGGATAAAACTGGACTTCTTAGTATTTTGGTTTGATGTGATAACCAAAATCCTCTTTCCATATTCCAGAAATGGTATGATTTACATTTTATAGTGAGATAATAAAACATCCAACGTGGGTTTTCCTGCCAGGGGTAAGAAAACCCGTTTAAAGAATCTAAGAAAAAATTAAACCATAAAGAAAAGTTTAGGATTTGACACTAAGGAAAATAAGATGAATTCAATTTGTATGTATTTATCTAAAACAAAAATGTATACTCAATCACATTTTTTTTATTTACATTGAGTAGATGTTGCAAAACATAACTTCCGACCACGACTTATCAATTACGATTATACAGACATTTGCAATAAAGTATTTGGTCACACAGTGGTGGCGTGTTTACATTTGAAAATGAAAGCAAGTTAGTGAGAGTTTAAAGTTACCTAAATCAAGTGTTATTGATGTTAGTAAAGAATTTTCTGAATTGGGATTAATCGAAAACAAACCGAGAAGTGGCTGGCCTCCGAAAATCAAACCCCAAGACTATCAGAAGTTGGAGAGAATTATAAAAGCTAATCACAGATGATTACTGTTTAGTGGACTCGGACAGTAGGATGTGCCTTAGTGTCAAACCCTAGATGACTTTTTTTTTTTGTTGGTATATAAATTTTTTTTTTACTTCTTTCACTTTTTTCAAAGGGCAGATTAAATACATGTGTATATATTATCACACCTGAATTTTGTAGGTGTCATTTTGGAATTTTTCTTGATATAATGTGTTTATATAATCATACCACTTAAAACTGTAGATTTACATGTTTGAATGATACTTCATACATTTATAATTTTTGAAAACCACACATTCAAGTGTTTTTTATGATAGTTTTAACACTACCTATCTATGGTTCTTCTGTTCTATTTCCATGGAAACACAAGACATTTTTTATTTAAAAATGGAGGCAGTTTCCATTATTAAACAAAAAAATGCCTGTGTGTTTCCATGGAAATAGTTTAGAATGCTTAAAATGTTGGCAGCCAAATTGATGCTTTGCATCAAAATTATCTGGTTTATTCTAGTCATAGTTGATGGATCATTGTACAATGTCAAATTATTTTATAAAGATCTTTTTTTTCTTTCTTATCAGTTTACGCAATGTCTAGAGGAGGATTTAGGAGCAACTATGGCGGTGGCAGAGGGGGAGGAAGAGGGGGTGGATTCCGTGGAGGTGGAGGTGATGTTTATTGTTCATATATCATTACTTACTACATCAATATTAGCATACTGGATACATTAATATATAAAGTTACTCTGTAAGTGAATGGTTTGTCTCTTTGTATAAGATATGTTACAACTACTCGTGAAGAAATGACTGATGTAAACATTACAGTTAAGGTCAATAGAAATGTTTATATTCACTAATGCAATATTCTTGAGAATCCTTTGCTAGTTCAATATTTATATATTCTTATATAAATCTCATGCATAGGTTACAAAAAGGTTTAATGCATATGGAGGAAAATTGTATCTTTTTATACTCCCATATAAAATGTGGGCTTATTATGTTGTCTGTCTGTCCCCTTTATCTTCACAACTCCTCCTAACTTGGGGGATTTTAATGAAACTTAGTACAAGGAAAGATCACAATGTGTAGATGTGCATATTACAAGGGAAACTCTGTCCAATTTGTTTTAAAGGAGTTATGGCCCTTGGACTTAGTTTATTTCTATGCAAAATACTTTGCTTTCACATCTCCTCCTAAATCCTCTGGTAGATTTTAATGAAACTTGGTACAAGGAAAGAGGTGCATATTGCAAGGGGAGAACTGTCCCAAATTTTTGAAGGATTTATAGCCGTTGGACTTGGAGTTTTTTTCTAAGAAAATACCTCATCTTCACAACTCTGAAGAAACCCTTTGGGCAATTTTAATGAAATTAGGTACAAAGAACGATCACAATGTGTAAATGTGCATATTACAAGGAGAACATTGTCCAATTATTTTTTAAAGGAGTTATGGCCCTTGGTCTTACTCCATATTTTGTAAAATACTTTGTCTTCGCAACTCCTTCTAAATCCTTGGGGAATTTTATTGAAACTTGGTACATAGAAAAACCACAATGTGTAGAAGTGCATATTACAAGGGGAATGCTGTCCCAAACTTTTGAAGGAGTTATGGCCCTTGGGCTTCGATTTTTTTATGCAAAATACTGGTCAATAATGTATTCAGGCACATTGTTTAATGGTTTAGCAGTGCTCTGTTTTGATAAATATAAGGCCGTGTTTGTTATGGGAATATATAAACAATGGAAACTGGGGGTGGGGTTGTAATACCAGCGTAACCAGCTTTGCCAATTCCATATTATACCCCAAGCTTTTCATGTTTATACACCCCCATAATACAAACAACTTACAAGGTAGACATTGATTCTTGAATTACTGACAGTGGTTCTAGCTGCTGAAAGTATCACAGAGTGTGCCAACATTTGGTGTGGACTTACTCCTTCTGAGGTGCTGGCTGTCAACAAGAGCTGAAGGCTCTCTCAGATATCTCTGTCTTGAGCTTTTATTTCCACTTTTGTATTGAACTGATTTAAAATCCAACTCTCTAGTCTTCCAGCGGAGCAACATTAGTCAATCAATTTCATCACAAGATAAAACAGAACTAAGAATACGACATGACCTGTACACACTATACAGGTATACAGGTGTGGTTTTTTTAAGGTCTTGGTATAAGGGGCATGAGTGTATCCAATCGGGGATAATATTGGGACACTTGCTTTAAATTTGGGGGAAAATGTTTCACACAAAGAATTAGGAACGGGACCAAACCAGTGCATTAAGGTAAAATTGAATTCGTTCTGAATTTCAATTTGGTGAAAGCTTATCTCATTTAAATAAGCAGAGGCCAAAAAAAATTAGGTTTGCTGAACAATTTTGAAGCAAAAAATTGTAATTTGCGGGCCTGTGAAAAAGATTTCTTAACAATAAAGCCACCCTGTTTTGTTTTCGTTGTTTGGGAATTTTAAAACAAAAATTGGGGAAAATACTGATCTCAGTTGAGATTTGGCTCAGCCAAGATTAAAGAAAATACATGCTTTTTACTTTTAGGAATGGGGCTTATTTTGCTTCTTACAGACCCTTAAAAAAAACCTGACCCTATTACACATTTAACTCTGATTTATATGGTAATATATCTGTAAGTATGACATGAAGGATATTGATAACTGATGTATGTGTTACAGCCTCTGAACTTTTAAAATTGCATTCAATTCTGAAACAACAGAATTCAACATACTGTGACTTAAAAATGAGTGATATGGACGCTGATAACTTGTTTATGTTGTAGGGGGTAGAGGTGGAGGACGAGGGGGATATGGAAACAGATACGATCAAGGCCCCCCAGAAACCGTTAAAGGTAAAACAAAGCAATCTGTTAAGCAAAACACAGACTAATAAGTGACAGGCTAATCTGATAAAGGTAACTCGGACTAATTTGATAAAGGTAACTCAGACTATTCTGATAAAGGTAACTCGGACTAATCTGATAGAGGTAACTTAGACTAATCTGATAAAGGTAACTCGGACTAATCTGATAGAGGTAACTCGGACTAATCTGATAAAGGTAACTCGGACTAATCTGATAAAGATAACTCAGACTAATCTGATAAAGGTAACTCAGACTAATCTGATAGAGGTAACTCAGACTAATCTGATAGAGGTAACTCAGACTAATCTGATAGAGGTAACTCAGACTAATCTGATAGAGGTAACTCGGACTAATCTGATAGAGGTAACTCGGACTAATCTGATAGAGGTAACTCAGACTAATCTAATAGAGGTAACTCAGACTAATCTGATAGAGGTAACTCAGACTAATCTGATAAAGGTAACTCGGACTGATCTGATAAAGGTAACTCGGACTAATCTGATAAAGGTAACTCAGACTAATTTGATGAAGTCTGTAAGGAATCTTGAACAGGAATAAAGAATTCAAACTAATTTTCAAAAAATTACTGATATTTACCATTTTCAATATCAAATACTGACTGATATTAAATGTTGCATCTCTCTCAAACTACAAGATTAAAGTCTTGGAAACTTAACCATTGAATACCTGATTGTGATTTCAGAACTCGGGGAGTATGTACATCCTTGTGAGGATGACCTGGTTTGTGTCAGTACGATAGAGGACGTCCCACATTTTAATGCTCCAATTTTTTTAGAAAACAAACAACAGATCGGAAAAGTGGACGAAATCTTTGGATCCATCAGAAATTTTGTATCCTTCCATGTATATGATAGCCATGTTAAGATACATACATGTCCATGAATAGCTGTTATTATTATATTGTCAGAATTTGTACTATGTTTGTGGATATGGTAATACATGTACCATACTGTTAGGAAATGTTGCCATTAGAATAGTGGAACAATTAACACTTTAATGTCGGATACAAACTTACTTTACAAAGTTTTTATCAGGATCTTCCTTCACCCCCCACCCTTCTACTAAACTTATATGAACATTTATCATCCAATAACACAATAGGACTGCATGTAAATAACACTCTAAATATGTTTTGTAATATTTATTAAGAAATGTAGTTTTTAAATGTTCATTAAAATGTAAATGTTCTTTCCAAACATTCAGTGAGTCGCTTTTAGTCCTGTTCACTTTCGTCCTGTTCACTTTCGTCCTGTTGAACTGTTGCAAATCCTGCTGATGTTTTCAGAGTTGGTATTTAAAATAATGCGATATTTCTTCACTATTGCCGAGGGGGAAAAAACCTTACTGACAAAGAATAGGAGTGTTTAAAAAGATTAACTCGTACCAAAATTATTCATGTATTATGATATTGATGTTGGATGACCCAAACGTGTAGCAGTTTTTACCCTTTCCTCCCCCCAGACTTTTTGAATTAAGAGTTTTATCCGACATCGATCTTGTGATCTTGACCCTTTGAGAGGTCTCATACAAATAGTTTAGAGGATGGCATTATGCCACGTAAATGTATTGGATCTTGGTCATTTGAACTTTTTACATCATCGTCTTGTGTTATAGTTTTACCTTAACCTAGCTTTAGTACTTCTCAGTGAAATTATCAGAAAACATGAAAGCAAAATCGTTTGCCAAAAGCACAAAGGTTTGTATTTTTAAGAGATACATGTTTATTGTATTTTAAGAAATGCATGTGCATTGGCTATGAAATAGATGGACCTCTTAAAAAAAGAATAGAAATTTTATTCTTTTTCTGTTTATGTAGTTGCAATCTCCATTACCCTTTCCCCCTGCCTTGTGTGATTGTACTGATTGTGTGTGCTGTGATTGTACTGATTGTGTGTCCTGTGATGGTAGTGATTGCGTGTACTGTGATGGTACTGATTGTGTGTACTGTGATTGTACTGATTGTGTATGCTGTGATGGTACTGATTGTGTGTGCTGTGATGGTACTGATTGTGTGTGCTGTGATTGTACTGATTGTGTGTGCTGTTATGGTACTGATTGTGTGTGCTGTGATTGTACTGATTGTGTGTGCTGTGATGGTACTGATTGTGTCTGCTGTGATGGTACTGATTGTGTATGCTGTTATGGTACTGATTGTGTGTGCTGTGATAGTACTGATTGTGTATGCTGTGATGGTACTGATTGTGTGTGCTGTGATTGTACTGATTGTGTGTGCTGTGATTGTACTGATTGTGTGTGCTGTGATGGTACTGATTGTGTCTGCTGTGATGGTACTGATTGTGTATGCTGTTATGGTACTGATTGTGTGTGCTGTGATAGTACTGATTGTGTATGCTGTGATGGTACTGATTGTGTGTGCTGTGATTGTACTGATTGTGTGTGCTGTGATTGTACTGATTGTGTGTGCTGTTATGGTACTGATTGTGTGCTGTGATTGTACTGATTGTGTGTGCTGTGATGGTACTGATTGTGTGTGCTGTGATTGTACTGATTGTGTGTACTGTGATTGTACTGATTGTGTGTGCTGTGTTGGTACTGATTGTGTGTGCTGTGATTGTACTGATTGTGTGCTATGCTATTTTCTTTTTGATAGAAACACAGTACAGTATAACATGGTTACAGTTAACAGGATTATAATGAATTGATGCTTACACTGAAGTGATTTTCATTCCTTATAGTTTTAAAACATATTAAAAACTTGTATGTAACAAATTATGTTTATATTGAATCAAAATTGTTTGCTCCCAGCACGTCACTATAATGATGTAATGGTGTTTGTGTTCTGTAATGGTGTTTGTGTTCTGTAATGATGTTTGTGTTCTGTAATGGTGTAATGGTGTTTGTGTTCTGTAATGATGTAATGGTGTTTGTGTTCTGTAATGATGTAATGGTGTTTGTGTTCTGTAATGATGTAATGATGTTTGTGTTCTGTAATGGTGTAATGGTGTTTGTGTTCTGTAATGATGTAATGGTGTTTGTGTTCTGTAATGATGTAATGGTGTTTGTGTTATGTAATGATGTTTGTGTTCTGTAATGGTGTAATGGTGTTTGTGTTCTGTAATGGTGTAATGGTGTTTGTGTTCTGTAATGGTGTAATGGTGTTTGTGTTCTGTAATGATGTAATGGTGTTTGTGTTCTGTAATGATGTAATGGTGTTTGTGTTCTGTAATGATGTAATGGTGTTTGTGTTCTGTAATGATGTAATGATGTTTGTGTTCTGTAATGATGTAATGGTGTTTGTGTTCTGTAATGATGTAATGGTGTTTGTGTTCTGTAATGATGTAATGGTGTTTGTGTTCTGTAATGATGTAATGGTGTTTGTGTTCTGTAATGATGTTTGTGTTCTGTAATGGTGTAATGGTGTTTGTGTTCTGTAATGATGTAATGATGTTTGTTTTCTGTAATGATGTAATGGTGTTTGTGTTCTGTAATGATGTTTGTGTTCTGTAATGATGTAATGGTGTTTGTGTTCTGTAATGATGTAATGATGTTTGTGTTCTGTAATGATGTAATGGTGTTTGTGTTCTGTAATGATGTTAATGGTGTTTGTGTTCTGTAATGATGTAATGGTGTTTGTGTTCTATAATGATGTAATGATGTTTGTGTTCTGTAATGATGTAATGATGTTTGTGTTCTGTAATGATGTAATGGTGTTTGTTTTCTGTAATGATGTAATGGTGTTTGTGTTCTGTAATGATGTTTGTGTTCTGTAATGATGTAATGGTGTTTGTGTTCTGTAATGATGTAATGATGTTTGTGTTCTGTAATGATGTAATGATGTTTGTGTTCTGTAATGATGTTAATGACTTTTTAATACTTGTTTGTGAAATAAGAATTTATGGATATGTATACCTAGACCAGCATTGAATGTCAGGATAAAATGAAGACGTTCTTTATTTACATCTTGGAGTCAACATTATTATCTCCTAATTGTAATACAGTTCTACATGTCGATGGAAAAGTTTTTCACACGTACCTGTGTAATCTGATTGGCATGTGATTAAGGTGGCTCATGACGCTAAAATTTCGTTTAAGGGCTCGTTTAAACACTTCGTATGAAGCACGACTTCACCATTGAAAGAGTGATACAAGCTCTTAATTATTTTATGTGATTTTTTTCCGGAATGATAAAAAAGGTGTTTCGTTTGCAAATAAGAGATCATTTAGTGGCAGACACCTCTGAAGGGACAGCCATTAAATGAAATTTTGATGTAATGAGCCACCTTAAAATACAATTATACATGTTGACTCTGGAATGTTTCTACGTTTGTAATTTCCACTCGTGTTCATTTTTTTTTCTTTGTTTTGTAGTTATTTATAGATCCCTACAAACTATTACCCCTTCAGAGGTTTCTGCCAGGGTCTGGAGGAGGGAGAGGTAGAGGAAGGGGTGGAAGAGGCGGGGGACGTGGAGGGGGAGGCAGAGGACGAGGTGAGTAACACACAAGTTTTAGAAAGCTTATGTAGGATTATGAAGTGTGATCTTATACTGCTCCAGAGAGGACAAGGTTTGACCTTAATGTTGGGAAAATGTCCAATATTTATAACCTTGCCCCTTAACAAAGGAGGCATATTGGTTTGCACCTGCTGAGGTTGTCCACTCAATATCTTAAGAACCCTTTGCTTGAAAGACATCAAACTAAATGTGGTTTCCCCAAAAAGAGTAAATGACTCCTTTTAGTTTGAGGTTACAAGGTCAAAGAGGATATAGTAAGAATTTATCTGTTGAATACCTTAAAAACTCTTTGCTTGACAGTCATCAAAGTTGGTACCGTTAGATTTAGATGTTCCCTATTAATTTTGAGATTACAAGGTTAAAGGTCAAGGGTCAAACACTCAGAACATATGAAAATATTATCCACTCAAGATTTTCTCAACCCTTTGATGACATGCATAAAAAAATGAATACATTGGTACCCCCTGAGGAGCAAATGATCCTCAATGATTTTTGAGTTACAAGTTCAGAGGTCATGAGTCAAATGGCTTGTTATTTGGAAATGTTTGCTCAGTATCTTGGGAGATCAAACTTAGTATTGTGGTTGCCCTTGACTAGTTGACTAGCAGATAATCCATATTTTTCATTATCGCTGCGGATATTCCAACTTTAAAGTTGATCTTTTTCATTATTGCAACATAGCACGTATATTTCTAAAACATTTCTCTGTACACCGATACATTATGACACATATATCACTGAAGATGTAGAACAGTCTATATAGAAATATTTGAAAAAAAATAAATGTACTGATGTACAATTTAGGTGCAACATTTCATGTCAATATAGTCTGTTTCAGTGAGAGATCTATAGCTCCTTTCTACTTATACAGGTGGTCGTGGCGGTGGTGGTGGTTTCAGAGGCCGAGGTGGAGGTGGATTCAGAGGTCGCGGCGGAGGAGGGGGTGGAGGGTTCAGAGGTCGAGGGGGATTCAGGGGGAGATAATCCCAATATGACAGTCTTCAGGGATGGACATTTAGAAAACATTACAGACAATATTTGTTATGACATTCATAATGTAGATGATGGACAATATTTTACTTTTGTCGGTTGGTTATGTGTTCATTTGTCAAAGCTTCTCCATTTGATGGAATATGTCAAGAGATGATTGATAACAAATGTACTCTCATTATGTTGGTATATGTGTATGGTATGTGAATAAGGACCATCATGAATTTATGAAATGTTTTGTAGCAAATTTGATCTTTGACCTTTATCTTGTATAACTTTGACCATGACCTTTCACCTCTCCAAATCTGGCATCCTTTCTGTGTATTGTTCAAAATTTAATAATGTGCTTACATATAGTTGCCATCAGAGAGGCAAAACAAGAAAAAGTCATGGAACACGGTTATGATGAAGTGATGGAGATGAACAATTTTGAATCATTATATGTTAAAATGCAATTCATTGTATCCATAATTAATATGTTGGAATAATTTAGTAAACATAGTGAGAATAAAATCTACCACATACACACTGGGAACAGTCTTCCATTCCTACTAGGAACAGTCTACCACACATTGTGAGGATGAGTGAACCACACACTGAGAACAGTGTACCACACATTGTGAGAATGAGTGAACCACACACTGAGAACAGTCTACCACACATTGTGAGAATGGAGGAACCACACACTGAGAACAGTCTACCACACATTGTGAGAATGGAGTCTATTCACACAACACACACTGGGAATAGTATACCACACACTGGGAATAGTATACCACACACTGGGAATAGTCTTCCACACACTGGGAATAATATACCACACACTAGGAAGAGTATACCACACACTGGGAATAGTATACCATGCACTGGGAATAAAATACCACACACTGGGAATAGTATATTACACACTGGGAATAATATACCACACACTGGGAATATTATTATTATTATTTATTGCTTTCCACCACATTCAACAATTTTTCAGTTATCTGGTGGTGTCCAGTTTTTATTGGTGGAGGAGAGAACCCAGATATAATGTACCTGGGAAGACCAACGACCTTCCGCAAGTAAACTGGAAAACTTGCTCACATAACGCCGCAGCCAAGATTCGAACACGCGCCGACAGGCTTTGTGATTTTGAGCCTGATGCTCTAACCACTCGGCCACGGAGGCCCCCCACTGGGAATAATATACCACTCAATGGGAATAGTATATTACACAATGGGAATAGTATACCACAAAATGGGAATAATATACCACACACAGTGGGAAGTTCAAGTCGCTCAGTAGGAACAAATTGACACTTAAAATTGTACAAATGCAGTGGTCACCCAGTTTCCATCACCAGATACAGTTGTAGCACCCAACTAGATTCAGGGGGCCTGGGTTTGAATCCTGGTCTGTTGCATTTTATCCCTTCCTGTTACATTTGATGGGTATACCCCGGAACCAACAAGTGAAAATGCCTGCCAGGGGATAAAGATCTTAGGTTGATGTCTTCAAGTGTGAAGGCATTTATGGAAGAAGGAATGAAGCGGTCAGCTGGGTTTGATCAACAGTTGCCAGATACACAGCCAATTATGCCTAACATTAATTTAACAATAAATGACTTTTAATGTTGAATTATTAATGTTAATCTAACATTAAATTTTTAATGTTAAATTTATGTTAACATTAAAGTTAACATATTTTATGTTAATTTAACGTTAAATTCATTTAACATTAGATTGATGTTAATTTGACATTAAAATAATGTTAATAATTTAACGTTAAAATTCATTTAATGTTAAACTAACGTTAGGCACAATTGGCTGTGTAGCTCAGTTGGTAGAGCACCTGACTAGAGTTTCAGGGGGCCCAGGTTCGAATCCCAATCTAAATTGGGATGTTCACACATTGTAGAACAATTATAGTTTTTAAAATGTTTAAAATACTTTCCTATGCATTCCTATAGAAATTCTACATCCCTTGTGGGACTCGGCTCAGGTCCTTATAAAACCCTACAGTCTACACGAGGATGCTTTCACACTACTTTATTGCAATTCACTTTAACCAATTCAGTATTGCATTGCGTGATGACACAAATGAATGTGCAATACAACAGCAAATGGAATAGATAACATTGTATCATTCAAATCCCAACAGCTGCCTTGCCCCTTGTTTCTGTAAATAACATTCAATTAGTAACACTTAGTATAGAGATGTAACTCATTTACAGTGACACAACTTGTGAGCATTTGGTGAAAGAGCAATCACTACTTCCGTTACATTGGCTGCCTGACATATCCATGGCATGAATTGGGCTTGAGCTCACAACATCCACATCACGAAGCAAATGTTCTAAACATTGAGCTACTGCAACTAATGCATCATGGTTTGAACAAATTCAAAATTTTTGTGAAGGAAGCTTTTGGACAAGTTATGCTGCTTCTCTTACTGCAGGTTGAAAACATTTTTTAAACACCCACTATTTCCTGTGTAATGTGACGTGGTCCTTCATTTGCACAATATTATATCCTTGGATAATTTAATATGGCTAGTTTCAATGAAATGGGTACTGTGGTTCTGGATACAAAGTTACGAAGAATTCTGAGTGTACTGCAGGAATACTAAGTCCCCTACCAGTCAAAAGTAGGTCAAGTGTAACGTAACTGAAAATTGATCTGTCACTATCCAAGACAAAGCCATGTAGAAAATTTCAGTTAACTATCTTCATCAAATGCAGAGAACAGTCCAGAAAACCTCATGGAATGACAGACATATGGACGTACAGACAGACAGCCCATGGGTAAACTAACAGTTCCCTTCAGCATAATTGGTAGGGGAATAAAAAATGTGAAATGGTTAACAGACAAATTTTGACCATAAAATAAGCCTCCAGTTCAGATGAGCTTAAAAATGTATCAAATCCTTGGTGAAAACAGAACGATCATATTTCTGTACATTTTTTATTTCAGTTCTATCACTTAAAATGGTTTCTAAAAATCCAACGCATCATCAAAAAGAAAAACGAAGGTGAAAAACATCTTTTTGAATAATTTTTCCTTCTTATAAAATCTGTTTCTTAAAATTTGGCTTTTGAAGTCATTAATGATAACATTTTGATTTCTGTTCATTCCAAACTGAAATATTTAGTAACAGACATAATTATGTATACACACATACATGTACAAGTACATTACAGAGGAATGCAAAACCCATTATTTTATGTTTATGAATGATATTGATCAACATTTACTCCAAAGTTTCACAACACATCATGTGAGAACAAACTTCTTGACATACACAAAATGAGTTTGAATTATGCAAGTTTGACCGATTGTTAGGTGCACAATTTCATGTTTATGTACGCAGTATAAATCCTAAAAATCTGTCCTCTATCGTCCTCCGATAGGACTACCAGAGAAACACAGTTTCATAACGTATGGACTTTTTCCAGAAGGATTTGGAATTGAAGCATGGTTAGCCATTCCCAGGGCATTTACTGCTTCCTCGATGTCTTTGAATTGAACCAGTCCAGATGAACTTCGTGCACTCGTGGCTGGAAACTGTTTAATTTTCTGTGGGCATTCTGCTCCCACATTGGTGAAAACTTCCTCTAAAACTTTTTCTGACATTTCCGGTGGAACATTAAAGTAGTGTAAAACCTTTGTGGGAGCCATGATTCGGTTTTTACTGGCCTGCTCAGGATTTGCGTATCTGTTATTTCTGCTCCCCATGAAGTCTTTAAAGGATGGCGACCCATCAGGTAATTCATAAGGATTTGGAACATCTTGTAAAAATGCCTGCTTGGAAACAGCTAGAGTTAACTTGCTTCCAAACAATGTGATGTGACTGAGATTCTGTATGCTCCTCTCGACAGCTAACGAGTCTCCCATCTGTACCATGGCTGATCCTTCCTTACTCTTTAGAAATTTGACTCTAGCAACATTTCCATACAAACAGAAAATGTTAAATAGTCTGTCACAGTTAATGTGATCTGGATTCAAACCATACACCATGACAACTGCCCCCTGAATCATGGACCCAGGATGTGCCCCTCCCTGGTCTTGATACCCATGAGGTGGCATCGGTCGGCCGTAACCTCCTTCATCGTGCATCGGTGGTGGTCCAGGCTTCCTCCCAAATCCTTCCTGTCCGTAGCCTCCCTGCCTCTGAGGCATCGCTCCATAGCCCTGAGTGAACCCATCACCTTGGTCATACATTCCCCCACCATACCCCCCTCCTTGGTAGCCTTGATAACTCTGATTTGGGCCTGCTTCCCTACCATACCCTCCAAATCCTGCCTGACCCCCTGGACCTGGTCTTCTGTTGTACGGAGTGTTCCCACCCCCAGGCTCTGGCAGAAGCGGCATATTTCTGGGGGGTGCAGCTTCACTATTCAAGTTCGGATTAGAGTAATCCCAGCTGTTCTGGTCATTTTTAAACACATTGAGTTTGTCTGTTTTCGCAAACTCTATTTTCAGTGTATTACAGTCTGAGTAAATGTCAGCACCATTTAAAGCTTGCTTTGCTCGTTTGGCAGATTCTACATTATCAAATTCAACCATGCTTTGCATGCCACTCTTCCTAAAAATAACAATACGCACCACTTGTCCGTAAGGACTACAGATTGTGTGCATAATGTCAACCGTGACAGGGTATTGGGGATTCAAGATGGTAAACAACAGGATGTGATTTGTTGGTCTGTTGTCATCTTTTGGACTGGGTCTTTGAATATGCTGACTGGTGGAGTAATTGAAATATGCTGGCTGACCGGCTACAAATATCTGGTTCTCATTTGAATAATTAACACAATTTGTGGCTCCGGATATATCCTCAAACTCGATCAGAGCCTGGTGTTTCTTTGGCATGAGCACTACATAGCTGACACCTCCAAACTGCTGGACAGCTCGTGTCAGGTCCCGTTCCATGATGTTGTCATAGAGACCTCTGACGTGGACAACGGGGGATGGGGATGGCTTAATTGGATCTTCACTGGATTTGTCCATTTTCATGCGTTTGGAAGCATGATCTTCGTATCCTGATGCCATGGCTTCTCGCTTCACAATCTACAACAGAATGAATCTCAAGTTATTCTAAACCTCCTTAATATGTCAGTATAATGTTTCCTTTAGATGAAAAGAAATTGGAAGGTATTATACAAATAACGGCATGTCAGACAAATGTGCATCTGGGGCTGGTATACATCCTGTAGTTTGACGAGAGGCCCATGGGCCTCAACTCAAATACAGAACATAAATTAGAAGTGATGCATGCTCAATACTGACGAGTCCATCTTTGAAACTCTTGAGAACTAAATCTTCCAACTTTTACTGTGGTTAAACATCGATCTAAAATGCTCCCTTGAGCTTTCAGCTCAAAAAAGCTGATAAAAACAGACACACAAAAAAACCAGTATAAAGGGAGCTTTACCACCAGGCTATTAACAGAGAAGTTGGTGTGACTACAAGTCTTACAAGATGTAATAGGCTTATAATATGGGTTGCACAATGTCTCTAATGCCTGGGGGGGAGGAGGGGGGGGGGGGGGGAATTTCCATTTTGGGACTGAAATTTCTTTATTTTTTTTCTATCAGGATCTTGCCAATGATTGCTGAAAAGTCATCTTTAAACACGATTTATTAGCATTTCAAGCTGTTTTTTGCAAATGCCTCTGGTATTCCTGTGTTTCAGTTTACTGGAAGTTTCATTATGTCTGCAGAGATGAAGTCTAGTGTTTACAGAAAGATAGAAATTTTTTAAATATGTCCCTCAGTGGCCCACTTTTAATTGGAAATCAACCGTTATAATTTATCTGAATTCACAAGACATTATAAAGAATAAATTTCACATCTGTGCACCGATTAGAATTGTTTGTGCAAGAGTTTGAAAGTAGTGAAGTTTCAAGTCTTTATACTTTAATCAGAGGCCTGAAGGGCCACATTGGTATCAAGTGCAGTATCATATTCATCAGGGTTCTCAATAAATTTAGAGAGCAGCAGGTGAAATTAGAGAAAGTAGAAGAAATATTTGACTGCCACAGAAGGAATTTCCGTATTTTTAGACACTTAAATATAGCATTAAAATGTGAGCAAAATGTGTTTATTTACATGAAAATAAATAAAGACAAGAGCTTAGGCCGAAGTTGCTTATCCTAACTAGTTCATACATGTACCCTCCTCTTGCTAGCTAGTATCCCCTTCAGCCTAGTTACCTTACAAAGGTTATAATCAATAACTTCAAAATGCAGACATAAAATGCTGAATAGAATGTCACTGCTTCAGAGTGAGACTACAAGTTTACAAAAGCCATATCTTCTGTTTCTGAATCATTGCAATGTAACAATTTTAGTATTATATACTCCAATCTCAATAATAAATCTAACAATTCAAAATTTCAACGTAATATGTAGAAAGGTTATTGTAAATCTGAACAAAATTTAACTCCCAATAAATTCTACCTAGCATGGGTTTCTTCTTGAAATAATCTGTTATTTTGTTCGCAATACACACACTACTTTCTTTTTACTTAATAGAAAATCAGGATCACGATTATCGAAAACAAAACCGAAAATACTCCTAAGCTTCAGTGTTTTTGTAAGAATGGCAACTGAACTGTGATGTGCAGAATTTACTTCACCACTTTCATATTTATCCATTCCACAAACCCAAAATAAGGATTCGTAATGAAACTATGACACTAGATATAAATTAAATTTGAGGTTATTTTGTAAGATTTTAATCATATTCATGAGTGACAAATTTCGCAGGGAATTTCTCATTGATTATTCTGGTCCCCCTTTTCACAATATCCCATTAGCGCACTCTACATTAGCAAATGGAATTGTGGGAAGGGGTACCAAACTACTCATTGATCTGTTTTGCAGCAAAATCATCTGCGAATTTCTATTATCAAACAGTCGTTATTTAACTATTGGACAATGATACAAACAATGACATCAACAAAGGAATTGATATTCTGCCTTTAAAATTTCAATTACATCTAATGTTTCAAAATCTTGAATCATATGAAACTTTCAAAAACAGGAGTCACTGTATTGATTCTGAAGGGCAATGTAGTGGCAAAATCCTGCATGATCGCTAGAAGGCTTTCAAGCAAGCTTGACGCCTTAAAAACAAAAACATTAGGATGAGCCATGTCCCATTTCCATACACATTTTACACAAGGAATTAAAATTTGGGCTTAATTTACAATTCTTAACAGTATTTATAATTTTACCATTTTGATATTTCACTGGAATTTCCAAGGAAAGACAACTCTTGCAATCACAATTTGTAACTGATTTTAGTTATATTTCTTTAACTCAAAACAGTTACACTCCTGACTGTTTTTAACATTTGAAAAAAAAAAATTGCCCTAGACTTTTTAAGTACTGAAGAATAGTAGTGCATAAAACCTTTTCTTTCTTTTTTGTATTCTTGTGTTGAGTGTTGTCATTTTTTTTTTTGTTCACTTTAAGTTTTAGGCAAACACCTGTGCCACATTAGACAGTACTCCCAGCATCAGGAAGGTATTCGACGGGGATTTACGAGTCAGTGGAATTCTAGCATGTGCGAGTTGACTTCAGCATCTATTTTGGGCCCAGTGTTTACTTGTATCTTTGAAGTGGGCGTTATAATGTGTAGTTGTCCAGTGGGAGACTGGGAGTCCAGAGCTGGAAGCAGAGGAATTATTTATGCTGTATTGTATGGAGGTCTGGTTGTGACGCAGCATCAGTGAACTGTATTGTTTAGTAAAACTTTCAATTTGTGTGTATTCAATTAATAATACAGCAAGGAAATTTGAGACAATTTGAAAATACAAAAGTTATTTGTTCCTGGGGTTAGAAAAAAAATCTATTTGGAAACTTTATGCAATATTGTATTAATAGTTTAATATTTTCAGTTTGAATCAATATCTTTTTCTAATATTAACTATTGAATTGAGTTATTTAAAGAAAGTTATTTCTTGAATTCATTGTCAATTTGTCTGGTTTATAATATCAAGTTACATTTTCTTTCTTGGTGAGAGCGAGTGTGTGATTACTTTTTCATACATCTTTTTAGTACATATCTTATTACTAAATTAAATTTTGTTTTTGTTTATTCTATGATTCATCATTTTCTCTGTCATATACTCAATCAGTCTTTGCAAAAACTCGCTAGTCCGACACCCAAGGCTAGTAAAATTTGGCTCAAACGTAGCATGATGGGCTTGTGAAAAAAATTACAACTAAAGAGATATTTTATCAAAATATTTGAGTTTAACAGGGACTAATCAGTACCACATGATCCTACTGTCCATAAACCCCCTCCATATAAATCATTTGGCAGTACTACAGTCATAATTCATTATTATAAACACTCTGAAAACACCGTCAATTTTCAATAAATCTGAATTTCCTCCATTTTTTTTTTCTTTTCGGTAATGTCATATGATGGAAGATTCACCATTATTTCCACCTGTTAAATCAACATTCAGAGGTACATGATAAGGATTATACATTATATCTTGTAGACAAAATATATTTTCAGTGCATATGAATGGAAATAAATCTTAAAACTGTGTATTCTTTGGGGATATTGCATACTACATTGTATATATATAATGGAAAGTTAGGTATTTTATTTGAATAAACTAAGTTCCTTTTACCATTATAATTATTGATTTACAAATATTTACAGATTGATTAAATTTCATTGATCAATTTACAGATTAGAATTTATATCTATATATAACCATGACTAATATACTCATAAATTTTTTCCGTGGGGTACTTACGCTGTGCAGTTTTATCACATAGATGTTCAATGGAATTTTAGTAAATGTTAATATATCCTTGACTGACAACATTTTAAAAGTAAATATGGCTAGAAGGGAATCAAACATGGAAGAACATATTGGGGAAAAGCTCAAAATAAACACAAGAAGAGGAACACTGTCCAGGATACATGACTTTAAGAATCAGAAGAAAGTGATCACCGATTTACAAAACTGCTGACCTTTCCTGTCATTATTTAATATCAATATGGAATGCATATTATATGATTTCAATATTGAAATTTTATTTATTTTTCAAGGCATATGGCAAAATAATCAACATGTTGATGGTGGCCATTATTGGGAAGAACATTAACAGTGTTTTACTCTTAGTTAACTCCTATTTCATCTTTAAACAAAAAAAAAGTATTCCAAATATAAATTCTGTAATCCACTTCAGTCATATAAACTAATGACTTGTTTCGGTAAAATCATATAACTATATCAGGTCATGTAAAGTTCCAGGGACCTCGGCAAACACTGAATCTATGTACAAAAGTGTATTTGTAGGACCGCGTGCACGTGTACCGCTCTTGCCATTGCCTGCATTTTCCTTCAACAGCCTCTTAATTAATCAGTATAGCAGTACACCACGTTTTGTTGTAAGTAATGTGCTCTCGGTCCACCAGTAGTCAGTAAAAACAGCTGCTTCCCCTATGTACCCACTCTCTCATCGTTATGTACCCACGCTCCCAATGCCGGGCGCAGCCATATTTACTAGAATGTTGGATTCTGGGTAACTGCGGCTCAATCGGTTCACCTCGAATTCCAAATTTATTGTATAGACAATACCATCATAAGTACAAGCAGGTTAATAGTATTAAATTGTATTGATAACATTATAAAACTACCATTAACTTTTTTTCCATCTCTGCTCAACAATGCTCAAGGTTGCGCGCCATTTAGCTTTATAACGCTACGCTATGTGTATCAATGTGGAAACAAGACTGTATGAAACAATTTATCCTTGAAATTGAAAGACCAAGCCGTTTTTTGAAATAGTAGATAAGTGCATACCTCGTACGGAAATTCCAAATACCGATTAATTGTTGTTAAAAGACCGAAATTGCAACAACAGCGAACAAAACCTGCATGAACAGTAAACTTCCGGTGGCATGGATTTTCGCTAATTATCGCCCTTGAATTAAAAACTATGGAACACTGTTGGGATTAGAATAAATTTAGCAGATGAGCCACCCTATGTAAACAATGCATAGTTTGCATTTTAGAAACTGAGACAATTAAATTATCGTATGACATATAAAAATAATATTTTTATCTCTGAACTATATAGAAAACGCTTGTCCTGAGTTTAGAAAGATACCGTAAATATTCTGTGCACTTCTTGCATTGACCACTATAAAAATCAAGTAAAAGAAAGCTTCGTGTTTCATAATAATTCACGACCAAAATCCCATTCTCCATTCAATAAATCTGAGGAGCTATGGATATGCAAAATATATCATTTCCCGTTTTAAAACAAGAAGCTCGTGGGTCACATTGCTCACCTGAGTCACCTTGACCCATATTTAAAGATTTTCTCTATATATTTACAAGTAAAACTTTGATCCTCTGCTGTAGCGCCACCCTACCCCTGGGCCATGATTTTAACAAAATTGAATCTATAATATTCCAGAAAGCTGCCATATAAACTTGAACTTTTCTGACTCAGTGGTTCTTGAGAAGATGATTTTTAATTTCCCCCCTATATTTTTGCATGTAAATATTCGATCCCCTATTGTGTCCCCAAAAAATTTCAGTAGTTTAATTTGTTTCACAAAGTGGAAAATGTTAACATATTTTCCATTGTATATGGGGCAAAATACCGAGTCATAAAAAGGTACCGATAAATCTATGTTTTATTTTCATATTGTATTATAAATGAAGCATAATTATATATGCATACAAACGCCTTTTAAAATCTTTGTCCTTAAAATTGCCCCCATTACAATGACTTAGTCCTGAAGAGATGTACAAAATGTCGTCAGTGTGCTCCGACCTACAAAAAATTATTTCATCTTCTGCGGCCTGATACCTTTGACTCTTGCTTCAAATGTCGCACTGTTTTGGGGGATTAAATTCTCTCTCTCTCTCTCTCTCTCTCTCTCTCTCTCTCTCTCTCTCTCTCTCCAATCCATTTTAAACATTCACATTATGTGTGTAACATTTAAGTAGCCATTAAGAACTACCCTATCGTTGATCACTTTTCAACGATCGCTTTCGATCAAAATTATTTATCGTTTAATTTTGATCGGGATCAACTTCTAACGTTAAGAAATGACCCCTGGGGTGGTTCTTCAATTCATTCGAAGCAAGCAGCAATAGAATAATTAATGCTATCAATTCAATTAATGCGCGCAATAATTCACAATTGAAGATACCATGAATTATTTGAAGAGATCTTCAAATGAATTATTGCGCGCATCAAATAAATTGATGAAATCTTCAAATAATTGAAGATGTTAATTTGACGCTCTAAACGTGTCACATAGATTAGATATACTAAAAAAGTTTCGTTTGAAGCATATTTTTTTCAACTTACAAGTTTATTCTGAACACAATTAAACAGTTTCTAGTGTATGTCACACCTCATTTTGTTTTAAACCTGATATTTTCTATAAAAGCAATCTAAATGTAAACAAAAACTAAGAATCTCACTTGTAACTCAACAACTGACATTCCTCTTCTGTTCCAGTGCAGTCCTCATTACACATGAGTATTATCGCACTGTTAAAATTTTTGCTGACCACTAGAAATACCTTAGTTAAGCATTTTAAATATTAAGAAATGGAAAAATAAATTCAGAAAATTGTCAGCTCAAACTGTGTCCATGCCTCTTTGCTGAAGGCATTTTCACAGTAATTTATTTCGGAAATTGCATGAACTTGGTTTTATCATTGTTAAACTTCTTCCGGTGAGTTGTACAGGGCGCCATATTGAGAAAACGCATCAGAGGAAAAGTACAGCGAGAAGAAGGCGGTAAATAACCACGAATAAAATGGGGAGGAAGAAGAAGAAGCAGTTAAAGCCTTGGTGCTGGTATCTTTTGTTTAAATAGTAATATTATGTTTTGAGAATGAATTTGTCGGAAGGATTTTAATATCCAATATTGTTTTGTTCCTAAGCTACTAGTTAGGCTAGCCAAACGCTAAGCTGTTATTTTGTCCCTGTCGTTTATGCTTCTGAAGACTTAAATTGGGTTAAAGTGTTTGATTTTGTTGGAGATGAACAGATTCCTCAACTACTCTGTGTGTTATTATTTCTGAGTTGTATGGGTGGGTTTTGTCACTGTTAATCATGATGACTGTCTGAGGGGTGTGATTTTTTTTAATTACTCATTTAAAAAAAAAATAAAATGCTAAGGGTTTAATTAAATTTGATGAAAAATACAGCAATTTAAGTGTTTGTTTTAAAACAAGTGATATTATTAAATATATGTACATTAATGTGACGAAAGTTATGTCAGGTATTTTTTTAACTTCCATTTCAAGGACTGGAGGTTGTTCACATTGGGAAAACCAGTGATATTTGGTTGAAATTGGGAAAACATTTATAATTCTTAAAAAGTTTTAAAGTCAAAACCATTTGATTTATATACCAAATTAAGCAACTTCAGTTTACTGAAGAAAAGTAAAATGGAAATATTCCAGTATATCCTTGACCCAGACACATTCTAATTATGATTTAATCAAAGTGTAAGTGGAAACTGAATCATCAACACTTTACTTTCATTTTTATCATGTGCGGAAGTTAAAGTAAAACCCTTGGAGTTTGTTTTTATTACGAGACTTCTTTCAGTGTTATGACTGCGTTCAAACTCGGACCCATTCTCTTGTTGATTTTCCATCTCCATACTGGTCAGAGGACACATGTTCCTCATTTGAAGATCTAACTTTAGGATGATAGCATTTGGAGTTACATGATAATTTTGTCACACTGACAGATTTATAGAATCCCGAGCTTAAATGCCATAAAGCCCTGAACATAGGTAAATCTCCTAAGTATTCTGAATGATGAGTTCTTATGAAATTGAAACAGAAACTTTTCCTTTGCAATCTATTTTTTCCAAATCATCTTTCTGGGAATTTTTACATCTGTGATTTTTGGGAAAATGTCTGTTTTTCAGCATTGAGAATGGGGTCAATTTTGGCCCTTCATAAACCCTAAAAAATCTCTGTATGCATATGCCTTCTTTGCTAGCAAGACTTTTCAGTGCTGGGTCTTAATTTTATGTGGCTTGAGCTCTGTGTTTTAATTCATCATGATGTTCTTGGTACATGTCTTCAGATTTCACTGCATAGTGTTTCTTGGTCATACCTCATTTCTTATCCCCAGCAGGTTCAAAATAGGGCTTCCCTTGTATACAAAGAGTGTCTTATTTTCTATAGAAGAGATATCAGAAATGCTTATATAACAGGTATCAGAGTTTTATTCCTTAACAAACAAATAGGTATTGTAATAGAGAATTTGATGATGAAAAAATTCTAATCCAGCATCAGAAAGCCAAACATTTTAAATGTCATATTTGTCACAAAAAGCTCTACACAGGGCCTGGACTGTCTATTCACTGCATGCAGGTAAGAGTCTCTCTCTCTCTCTCTCTCTCTCTCTCTCTCTCTCTCTCTCTCTCTCTCTCTCTCTCTCTCTCTCTCTCTCTCAGTATTTGTGATGCAATGAAATTTAATATACTGATAATATATTTCATTTATAAAGCATATTTTATAAGAATGTTTAACATTTGTTAAAGGTTCATAAAGAAAAAATAGACAAAGTGCCAAATTCACTGCCAGGAAGAAATAATTGTGAAATAGAAATATATGGAATGGAGGGAATTCCAGAGGAAGATGTAAAAGCACATGAGAAACAGAAGCAGGGAAGTGATGGTGAGGCAAAATACAAAACACCTCTATTTAATAATAATCTCAGTTCAGGACCCCTGTTTCAGCAAACATCATATCTAGTTGCGTAAGCTTAGTTTGGCGTATCTTTTTGACTAGACAAAATATTTTGCATAAGTCTGTTTCATCAAATGACGTCACTTTAGAATTCAAGTAAATTCTACTAACTAGTAGAAACACTACATCAGGTTTAACCCTAACATAAGTACCTACGTAAGCAAATATCATGGTCGACTATTTGTTTATTCGTAATTTTTATTGATGAGCTTTGTGTCATGGTCGATTTTGTCACGACAAGGTGATTTTAGATATCTATAACGACAAATACGCAAAGATTACTTCCCTTTAAAAAACTAATCTTACCTTTACTGTTTGATTATTTACTATAAGTATCTGTCTGTACATGTATGATAATATACAGTGTTCCCAAACCCCATTTCAGAGTATTTCACCGTAAAAGGAACATTCCCTATGTCATAATATGTTTATAAATCTCTTCTAAACTTCCACTCTGTCTATCTTGAAACAAATGATTAGTGAGCCTGATTCAACATTCGTGGGTGGATTTACAGGCGTGTAACATATGTTTCATGAACATTTAGATCTACTACATCCAAATGTTCTTCTTTCCATTGCATATCTTAAATCTAGAAAAAAAATCCAGTCTTAATAGATACGTAATATAATGATGCACTTACAGTAGAAGACCTAATAATCAAATTAGATTGCCCTAGCACCCCTATAACTGAAGAAAACAAAACTAGTGAGAAAACAATGGAGGTAATCACATTAGAAGACTCCAACGCGGCCTCACACCCCCCCTGAATTAGCACGCAGACATAGGGAAAAATACCTTGTTTACGTGTCAAGATTGTTTGAAATGACAACATCGGATTTATGTTCCGGCTGCTACCATCATGTTAGCCTTGTTATCAGTAGGTGTGCATCATTAGTCAGTCTTTAATTGTGTTCTCAATCTTCAGAGCCCCCCACCAAGAAGTTGAAGGAGGATGCAGACAGTAATGATGGAATGGCCGGTCCATCTGGCAGCCAGAACAATCCAATGCCCCCACCATATGGCATGAATAGAATGCCAATGCCTCCTGGTAATATGCCCTATGGCATGCCACCAATGCCTCCTATGGGACCTCCTGGTCCTATGGGACCAGGTCCAATGATGGGACCTATGGGGCCCATGGGGCCAATGGGCCCTATGCCACCAATGGGTAGGTTGCTACAAACAAATGTAGTTACTAAACAGGTGCTCTTTATGCAAAGGAAATATTGGTGGAAGTTAAATTGTTACAAAGATTTTGGTATTATACTACTCAAAGTTTGATAAGGATCATATAGTTCTTACATTATAAAATCAATATATGAATTGATAAGACACGCAAATTTCATCATAGTGTTGGACTGACCCCTCTTGAGCCTCAAAACACAGGTTAGGTAGGGAAATGCATGCTGCAGTGATCATGAGTAGCACGTGAAGCATGGTACCCACATTATTCACATTTCTGAGTGCTTGTCGTTGATTTGAATTTGGCCATTGTCTTTACATCTGACCTCGTTTAAGTCACTGTTACTCTATGAACATGCCTCCACAACGTCAAAGACGTCGTTTGACTATTGAAGAATTGGCCAGATGCATAGGAATGCTCGAAAATGGTGCAAGACAACGTCACGTTGCAGAGCTATTGGGGTGTCAGTCAGAGCGTTGTTTGCAGAGCTTGGAACCGGTATCAAGCTCATGGTTCAGCTTCTCATCGACATGGAGGCGGCAGAGAAAGGTCCACCACGCAGCAAGATGACCGTTTTCTCTTGATTTCAGCACGACGTCATCGGTTTGCAACGGCGACTGCGCTTAAAAATGATCTTCTGAATGCAACTGGAGTTAACATTTCCACGCAAACTGTGCGTAATCGTCTTCATGAAGGTGGTCTTCGTTCCCGGAGAGCCTGTATTCGCATCCCTCTTACTCAGCGACACAGACAAGATCGTTTGAATTGGGCCAGGGCTCATGTGAATTGGAGGGTTGCTGATTGGGCCCCTGTACTTTTCACAGACGAGTCGAGGTTTTGTGTTGACTTCACAGATCGTCGTGCACGAGTGTGGAGAAGGGCAGGAGAACGATATCAGGACGCTAATGTTGCTGAACATGACAGATATGGTGGTGGGTCGTTGATGATTTGGGGAGGAATCAGTCGAGCTGGACAAACTGATCTCCATGTCCTAAGGCGAGGCACGATGACCGGAGTGCGCTACAGGGATGAAGTCCTGGATGTGTACGTGAGACCATATGCTGGTGCTGTTGGTCCTGACTTCATCCTCATGGACGATAATGCACGTCCACATCGTGCTAGGGTGGTGGACGAGTACCTGGAACGTGAGACAATTGTTCGTATGGACTGGCCAGCTCGTTCTCCAGACCTCAACCCTATCGAGCATGTCTGGAATATGCTTCAGGTAGCGATTTCACGTCGTCCTGTACAACCAGCCACCCTCCAGGAACTTGAAAATGTTCTGATCCAAGAATGGAACAATACCTCTCTTGCGTCCATTCAAAACCTCGTTGGAAGCATGAGACGACGTTGCCAAGCTGTCATTGGAGCTAACGGAGGCCATACCCGCTATTGACACTTGTTTGTGCAGTGTGAAATGGAATGTGCAGAGTTTAAACAATTCCGTGATCATGAAATTACCATGCTTTTCAGGGTACTCTCCCTTTACCTTAGGAGTATGCGATGAAATGTCATGTTTGCCAAATTTTTCTGTCACAATTTCTTGAAGTAAACATTTCTGAACATAAATCACTCTGTGTTGGTTCTCATTCACCTTTGTTGAAAGTTTTACAGGTGCTGAAAAATATGATCCTTATCAAACTTTGAGTAGTATATATACATGTACAATGACTTGTGTATGGAGGGTAACAATGTTGGATTTTTTTTTCTTTTTCAGGACCAATGGGACCTATGGGGTAAGAAAACACTTACAGTTTTCCACTGTCAAACTTTAATGTAAAACTGTGGAATCAAAGCATACAGGAATGGAATAGTCCTTCTAATATCAAATGGGCAATAACTTTCATGAAGGGTTGAAATATTTCACTGGTAATAAGTTTTTGTAGTGAGTAGAATTTGTTATTTTTAATGTTATGGGGGGGTGCAGTTAGGATTATAAAAAAAATATCACTGCAAATATCACAGAATAAAGGACTGTATCTAATTACAGCCTCTTTGGGTCACTGTAAAACTCCAAATTTTAAAGTCTTAGATAAAGACACTACATATTCATTTATTTCTTGAAACATCATGTCTAAAACTGTTTCACTTCAATTATCTCTGATGTTGACAGTCATTCAGAGTATAAAAGTAGAGACAATCACTGATGTTATATCATTTTGGATAAATTGAATATACACCCATCTACATGTTTATATTATGAACAAAATACTTATGTAACCGTAAACCTAGATATAACAAAATCATTATTTTATCATTTATCATAGGTAACAGATCTCAGTCTTGCATTCTGTATGCAGGGCTGTCAATCTCCCTTAAATTGGTCTTATAAAAAGACCTTTTGCCAATTGAAAATAAGCAACAACAAAAATTTCCAATGTCTAGTATAGAAATTTCAATTTTGAGTAAGTTAGACAAATTCCTGAAATGATCGACTATTGTCAAAATACTAAAAAAAAAATACAAAAAAAGTTATTGAGTAGACAGCACTGTATGTTCTTTGACAGGGAGGTGGGGTGGAATGAATGTAACTGAGTGAGAATCTGAGGTGGTGTTTACTTTTAAAATGGGGAAAAAAAAACCTCTTGATGTGAAACAGAAATCTGGTTGATTGTGTATTGATGAAAAAAAGTTCTCAATCTGAACAAGAATTCTGATAAATTTACGTCTACAGGGATTGGAACTCTGTGAGAATCTATAGCGACAGCCATGATAGGCAACTTAACTTGTTATGTGACAGATAAATTTAATAATGATAAAGCATGCACTACTGAAAAAATTCCAGTTTCACTAAAATATCAATGACAATACTTATGGGTTTGGGGGAAAATCATCAACATGAAAGTTGTTTAGAAGTTGCTCGGAATGTCACTGGATATAAAAACACACAAGGATTAGTACAATAACTTGTACATTGCTCTTAATCCTATGAGTGACTCTGCAATCCTTTGTGTTGGGACACATTTAGTTTTACAAAACTATGTACCTTTTTGGGGGGTAGGTGGGGGTATCGGCTGTCCTTAATTTAAATGTAATTAATGTCTGCTTGTGTTTCCATAGAAACACGAGTACTTCATGGAGGAATATGCTAACAGAAATTTTCCAGATTACTTGTGATTATCATGTGACATGCATTTTTTCTAATTGGTAAATGAAACTTAAGAGATTCTGTGATATAATTATGAATCAATTCTTTTTACAGAATGCCCCCAATGCCAGGAATGCCCCCACGTCCTAACTTCATGCAGAATGGTCCTCCAGCCTCCATGCCAGGATCTAACCCCATGAGTACACAAAGTGGACCCTCAAAACCTCTATTCCCATCAGCACAGGTCTGGGTTTTTAGAATTACTGTGTATGGGTAACAAAGTGTTGAATATACTGGCTTCTCACTGTTGCGCAATCCAAGTTTAATCCTCAGAATTGGTAGTGGTTGTATGGAAGGTGTAATGTGGTGGGTCCACTTGAACATACGGGCTTCCTCCAGATTCTTCACGTCCTTCCACATCAGTGGACTCTCTCAATGCCCATATCTAATCCAGTGTGAATTCGTTTATCAGTCATCATAAAATAATTTTTGTTAAATAGATGTTAAGTTTAATTGCATTGTTGCAGAACACTGTTGTAGTTTTACCTCATGTTTGGCAGTTGGGTGTCTATGATTTAATGATGAAACGAATTAAATGTTTAAATAACTAATACTCCCAAATTTTCTGAAAACTTTTCAGGGGTAGACTAATAGATTTTTGAGATACTTGCCTAAGGACAGGTTGAAACTTCAAATTCACTTGCCCTACCACAAAATCCACATGCCGCACTTTAAATTAAGACATGTACAAAACTATTTGAAATTGTTAATCCTGTTGTATTTTATGTAATTAATTCATTCATATCAATTCCTGTTAGCTAATCATGATAAAGCAATGACGATATTTCCTCCCATGATTTGAGATATCCCTGGATTCTCTTCATTTAGTCATATTTCACGTGCTTTGTACACATAGACGGCCAATTATTGTTATTATTACATTCAGAGTCCTTAATTCTTTTCCCATTAAATGTCACAAACGTGTCCTTGTTTCAGTTCATCAATGCAATGCACTTTCATCTTGAATTGCATCTAAGAGATTCAAGGCTTTGCAGTTGATTTTAACTTTGTCATACTTTGAAGCATTTCATTGATCTGTGTCATATCTCACTATGAGGTAGGTGTATGTATCGTGGGATGAATGTTGACATGCTTTTGTTTTATCTATGATGGACAATGTTGATGTATTTACATTTAATGTTATTAATCTATATTTTTATTTTGCTTTAAAAATTCACTTGCACACTGACAAGTTCATCTTGTAATTTTGATTGCCCTACTATAAAATATGGTTGCCCTGGGTATTGGGCAGTGCTATTTGTCTAACCCTGCTTTTTAGCAAAATGTTTATTTCATATAATTTTTTGTCTGTTTTAGTCATCATCAGCTACGATATCAGCCCCACCCACAGCAAACTTTAAAGCTGCCCACACGTCAGCACCAGTCAAACCAACATTCCCGGCTGCAGCCACAGCATTGTCTAACTCTCCTGTCAACAACAGCGCCACAATCACTGGAGCACCGCAGATAAAGAAACCCGAATCTAGTTCAGGTTTGACATCCAAACTCATTCATCCCGAGGAAGACATTTCTTTGGTAAGTACCAAGTATGTCAGTACATGTGATTTTGCCAACCAATGAGCTTGCTACCATGGCTCGGTAACGTACTGTTCATTATTGTACCTCATTTGATTTTAAATTCAGCTATATAATATACATGTAGTGTTTAACATGCATGTACATTGTAAACAGAGGTAATTGTAATAGGCCCAGTCACTCAAAACAAAACTCAAGATGATTATTTGAATTTAGTTTTTAAACTGGCTCTACAGAGATTTGTTGGGAAGATAAATATATATATGGTATATCAATAAATAGCATTGACTGGGTTCTTATAGGAGGAGAAGAGGGCAATGATGCCTAAATACAGAAGAGGCATGGGGAATATGAATCAGGGCCCTGGTCGACCACCATCATCAAGTAAGATAAACATTACCTTTGGCATTGAGGTTATGAATGTATTAAGTTGTTTCAACTGTAATTACCACTGCCAATATTACAGTTTCATTCCTTCAAGTGATATAAAGATATGATGAGACTGACAATATTGTGTGGGTATTGTAATATCAAGGGATTTTTATTAGGCCCCCAGGATTGAAGATTATGGGGCCTATAGTTTTAGGCCTGTCTGTCTGCCTGGCAAAAAAACTTTAACCTTGGTCATATCTTTAACACTGTAAGAGGTAAAAATTTCATATTTGGTATGTGTATTCTTTGTAAAAAGACCTTTCCATTGACATGAAAAGCTTTGACCTGATGACCTTTACCTTGATTGACCTACTTGTAGATTGGTTGATTATATATTATTTAACGTTCTGCTCGAGAATCTTATACTCGTTTGGAGACTTGCTATTGCCGGTGAAGGGCTGCAAAATGTAGGCACTTACGGCTTTAAGCAGGGAGGGATCTTTATCATGCCACATGTGTGGTGACATGGGGCCTCGGTTTTTGCGGTCTCATCCGAAGGACCACCCCATTTAGTCACCTCTTACGACAAGCAAGGGGTACTGAGGATCTATTCTAATAACCCGGATTCCTATGGGGCACCTACTTTTAAAAAATATTGATATAGGCAATACCTTTCAAATTGTGAGAGGTAATGCTTTTATATTAAGCATGTGCATTTCTTTTGAGAAGCTCTGTCAATGATACCAGATTTGTTAACCTTGTGACCCTGACAGATTTGTTAACCTTGTGATCCTGACAGATTTGTTAACCTTGTGATCCTGACAGATTTGTTGACCTTGTGACCCAGACAGATTTGTTGATCTTGTGACTTTGACTTAGAAATTTTCAAAAAACTTTTTAACCTTGGTCATATCCTTTACACCACAAAAGGTACACTTTTCATATTTGGTATGTGTATTCCTTGTAGCAAGACCTTTCCATTGACACCAAAAGCATTGACCTTTGACTTTCAGAAAATTCTAATATGAATTATATATTTCAAATCGTAAAAGGTACCATTTTATATCAAGCATGTGTATTTATTGTTGACATTGACCTACTTTTTGGAAATTTTCAGGGGAAAAAAATCTAAAGTGTCTTACAGCTCCATTTTGTTGTAATCTGGAGCATCAGTGTTTCACAACCAACAGACCCATATTCAGCAGTACATGTGTTGTTTAATGCATGATAATCCAATGTAGTCACTTGTAAATTATATCAACTTTGTCAGGTCTTGAGCTTTGGATCATATAGTCAGCTACTTTGTATTTTTGTAGTGATGGGAGGTATGCCATCTAATATGGGTATGAACAATGCAAATGGCAGTGGTGGATCCAATATGTATGGGAGTGGTATGTCATATCAAGGACAGGGTGGTTACAGGCCTCAGATGACAAACCGGCAGTACTGACCTTGACCTGAGAACAGATCCAATGACCATCTGATGTGTTTAGTGTTTCAGCTAAGTCTTGGTTTTAGAATGTTGTGGACATTAAAAGATCATGCGGGGGGAATAAGTTTTCTTTGAAGTGCTCTGGCAACAGGAATTGTGATTTCAATGTATTTTATTGTGCAAATTAATCATGTATTTATAGATTTGAATGATGTCCTTAAAAATATTTTGTTAATAAAAGATCTGAGTATCAAGGTAAGATTTAAGTGACAGTTAAAAAATATTGTATGAAGCTAGTTTTATCTAGCCAGTGGGTAAGTCAGGCAGTTAATAATTTTTGCAGAAAACTTGTTTTTTTGTCATTGAATGTTCATCCAATTTTGTCATCTACATTTCTTTAATCACAATAAATATTGCATATGATGTGTTACTCATGTGACTGTCGTGGTGTTTCGGGAAACAAAGGCAAGTACAAACCATATAAAGTACTAAAGTATTTTGTACTTGGTAAAGTACTATATTAATCTGCACTTTATGGATGCATATGTTTATTTACTCTGTAACTGGATATTAAGAAGTTAGTGAAAACAGGTGCTGTAAAGGTTGGTGTTGCAAAAATGTTGATCAATTTCTCCAGACACCTGATTTAAGGTGGGTGGTCACAGCAGAATGATCTTGACCATTTTGCTGTTGGGTTTTACACCCCCAACATTCTATGTTGGCGACACTGGACCTTCAGGAATAGATCCACTGTGTCCATTTTAAAAAAGGCAAGTGGTCACAGCAAGTTGTCTTGCTGTTGGGTTTCACACCCCCAACGATGTGTTGGTGACAGCAGTGTACACTACATATGTATGTGGCTTAAGTCTTTTCTTGCTGTTTATTTTGGAAGGAATTGGTCACAGCAAGTTATGTTGCTGTTGGGTTTCACACCCCCAACAATCTGTTGGTGACATTCTTTTTACATTAACTTTCTGTCACAGCATGTGTATGCTGTTGGGTAAATGCCCCCAACATTGAGTTGGTGACACAATGAACTGTTTTGATGCATGGCAAAAAATTGAGTCTGATAAATGTGTTTTTATTTCTAGTTGAATCAAACAGACTGGTCATACAGTAAGTAATGCTTGTAAATAGAGCAGAAAGTTTACACTTGAAAATTTAAGAAATCTGGTTTTAAAATTGTTTTGATATTTTGTGTCAGAGGGGAGTGTTTTGGCAGTATTAATGAGGCTGGTTTTGTTTTCCATGTAACAGGGTCCAAAGTGAGTTACACAGAACATGGATAGACAATATCCTGACTGGTATGTTCCACTGTCACAGTGGGGCCATCTCACTGTTGGGCTAACTGGCCCCCAACCTCGGTTGGCGACATTAACAAATGATTAAAATTGTCTAAAATATTATATAAAGTTGAGTATATTGAGAGAGTGTGTGTGTGTATGGCATAATCTAATTTAAACAAAGTTGATGGGCAAAGTTAACAAAGATGAAATTACTTTAAAAGTTTTGTTTATAACTGATTTAGAAGTATGACATTGCACAAGTTATGGTTGTCATGGAAAGATTGAATTGGCATAGTTTGGTTTTCATTAACATTGGATTTCTGGTGTGTTAATCATTGTTAAACAAGACAGATCGTTGGTCTTGACTGGTATGCTGGCGAGGGATTGTCACACAAGAAGGCAAAAAATTGCCACACTCGAAGGCAAGAAATTGTTGCACAAGAAGGCAAGAAATTGCCACACTCGAAGGCAAGAAATTGTCGCATTTGAAGGCGAGAGATTGTCGCACTTGTTTGTGGAAACCTAGTGTTGGAACATCCATGGAGATATATGAACTTTTTTTTCGCATGTATGATTTCTAAGACTGAAGGACAATACTGTAAGCAAGAGGAACATCAAAATCATTCTTAAGGAAGAGAAGTGTATTAAGTTTAGCAAAATACCAATTTTCAGAAAATTTAATGCATGCTGACATCTTAAAATGATTTTATGAATGTTAAGCTCACACACACACACACATATATATATACACACACACACACCAGAGAAGCATGTATTTACATGTATGTTGAATTTTGATGGATCTTGTGAAAACATCTGCATATATATGACTTTTATCCCTATGTTTAATTTCATTAGACTGAATGTCTATTTAGTTATGTGTTTAACATTGCTATTTAATAAATATTGTGTTGAATTTACAAAATCTTTATTATTACACTATTACAAAAACAAGTTGATACACTTGTGTGTCAACTTGTTGCTGCCAAGCAGAAACTGTTCATTAAAACCTGGAACATTACATGCCTGTATCAATATTTAATGGTTATTTATAACTAGAAATATGCACTACCTTACTAGATCCTCAGAAGCTGTTCATACCTGTCTGTGAACTGTATGTCATAACTTTTGTTGTGACACAATATCTTGTTCAGATTTCATTTCTTATGCAAAGGTAGTTGACCATTGAGGAATTTCCTCCTCATGTGATGTCATAAGATTTTGTCGAATCAATGATTTATTTAGGTTTATGCATGATAAGAACATAAATTTTGATAGTCTTTGCCAATAGTTATAGTGAAAAATCTTGTTAAACACAAAATATTTAAAAAGTCTTAATTGAATAATCAAAGATATGTTTCAAAATATTGAATCCAAGGGCAGTTACTCTGCTTTATGGAATTATTTATTAAGTCCATTATACGATAGATTTCCTTTATTTTTCAGACATTTTGTGTAATTTTTGTAAAGAAACTGTGTCATGAAATTCTTGTGAATACTATTATTATGCTACAACCAGGTTTTTTGTGAAATTTGGATAATCCTGATTAAGGAAAATTGCAGTTTTGTGATGTTGATATTTTTTATTGCTTTTAAAAAGTGTGATGATTCTCACAGTTCTCTGTTACGTGAACAAGGCTTGTGTCATGTTTTTGTTTACATAGGTTAAAGTTTTGTTTAAAGGAGGATTTTTCAATTTACAAGTTAATTCTGAACAGTTTCTAGTGTTTGACACATGTAATTTTGTTTTAAACATGATATATTAAGCAATCTTTATGTTGGCAAACACATGGCATGAGCCTTTTTTACATAACAAAAAATTGCGAGTGCTTTATCTTACTTGTAAATATGACCTACATTCAAATTTTTACTGACCATTTGAAATAACTTAGTTAAGCATTGTAAACATAAAATTGAGTTTTCTGTTCAAATCGTGTGTTTGCCCGTTTAAATGTGATATCTGAAGATAGATGGGAACTAAATTTGGGTTTATCTGTCTGTTGCACTATATCTCTGAGTCTTTTGCAATGAAATTTCATTCAATAATTCCTTATCACTTGAAGACCCCTGTTGATTTTGAGGTCAAAGTTTAAGGTAAGATCAGAATTCTTAAATTTCATATGAAGGTTCCCAGATGATTACTTGTTTCCAAGCTTCTGCAGTGAAGTTTCATTCAATAACTCCCTATGACTGGAAGAAGCCCCGCCCCTATTGAATTTGAGGTCAAAGTTCAAGGTCAGAAGTATATATACATGTATTGCATAAAATAGTTTCCAGATGGTAACTTTAGTTTTTCAATGACAGTCTGTGTGATGAATGGATACAACATAAGAAAGGCCTATATTGATTTTGAGATCAAAGGGTGAAGGTCACAGTTCATATAAGGTATTAAATAGTTTTACACTGTAAAATTAGCTTGCTTTCTTACAGTCTGTGCCTAAGTGTTTACTAAGAAGAGAAAATACGTTTTTATACCTTGAAGTTGGAGATTCGGGGGTTTATCTGCAAAAACTTGAACCTTTGTTATATCATATGAATGGATGATGAGGGGACTTTCATATTTCACATGTATATTCCATATGACAAGACCTTTCTTTAATTTGGGTCCGGCTGGTTGTCATCCTGTCACACTTCTGTTTCCATACAACATCTCTGAAGGTCAGTGACCTTTTGCAATGAAATCTCCTACAGTAACCTTATTTCATGAAGGAGACCCCCGATTGATTTTGATGTCAGAAGGTCAGAGATTCATATATTACTGAAAACTGTTTCCAGATTTTCTTTTTTAAGTTTGTGCAATGACAATCTAGTGATCGATCTCTGTAACATAAGATTGTTTTATGTCCCATTTTCCCTCATATTAAGACATCACTAGCTGTTTGTTTATTGTTTTCCGCCACACTGAACAATTTTTCAGTTAACAGGTGGCATCCAGATTTTATTGGTGGAGGAGAGAACCCAGATACAATGTACCCGGGAATAGACCACCGACCTTCCGAAAGTAAACTGGCAAACTTTCTCACGTTTTTCGGCGCGGTCGAGTATCGAACCCACGCCGACCAGAGGTGAGAGGCATTGCGATTTTGAGCGCAATGTTCTAACCACTCGACCACGGATCAAGTGGTTAAGCATGCATCAATTCACCAGAATAATTATTGCTATCATCAAATCTTTTAATGCGTGCCGTAATTCAGAATTGAAAGTATCAAAAGATCTTATTCTATTATGAATAAAAGAAAATTTATAAACATTGTTGAAATTACTGAAGAAAGATTTCATACTATTATGTTGTTAACTCCCTTGAACTGTTACAATAAATGAACGTCTGTATATTTATGAAATTAATAAAATGTTACTTGTAACTATAATAGGATTGATACTAATAATATTTTTCTGAAATAAAATATCAAAGACATTGTAACTTGCTTACCAACACCTCGAAATCTAATCGAGCACACCGCATGAAGGGCAGTTTACCGGGAAAAGCGTGCAGTATGAGCGAGTTCTACAAGTAAACTGTTTTGATATTCCAAGTAATGTTTGTTTATAGCCGCCTGAGCAATTTTTCAGCTATCCGGCGGCTGTCACCATTACCGGTGACAGGGCTGCAAATTTAGGCCTATGCTCGGCACTCAGGGCCTTTGAGCAGGGAGGGATCTTTATCGTGCCACACCTACTGCGACACGGGACCTCGGTTTATACGGTCTCGTCCGAAAGACCGGCACCCACGTCCCACAGTGTTCCAAGTAATGAAATATGATTATAAATATCTTAATTTCCTGGACTGATGCAGTAAACATAATATTGTATTATTATTAAATTGTATCTGAATCTTAGATATATATTTTACATATTTTTTTTTTTTTAATCTCGAAGGAGAATGATACGCAAGGATATAAATAACCCAAATCAATTACGGCGCGCGATTCGCGATAAATTCCGTAGAAAGATTTATGCATTACACTTGATACAGGGCTGTCGCACTGTTTTAGACAACTTATTCCGACATGTGAACATTTAATCTAACACGCTGGCAGTTGAATAAAAAAAAACCAAGAGGAATCTCTCTTTGGACGCACACATAGCGTACAACTAACGAGCAGGTTGATTGTATAACTAATGTTTTAACGTATAAGTAACTTGTTAACCTATACAAGCTCTGATAGCGTGTGCCTAGCGTATTTCTAGCGTTCTTGACTGATGCAGAACTCGTGTGCAACGTTGGTCAAATTTGTGTCGAACTTGTGCATAGCATGTTGGAGTGTATTTCAATGATCAAGCAACACCATCTGCAATAGAGGTGAATTGCTCATGTACGTTGGCTGAATAGTGTCATTTACAATTTGTAATAATCGCGGATAAATCATTTGCCAATTGCATAGATAGAATGGAATACACAAAGAGCAGCGTATATATAAAACGCATTAAATTCTTGCAAAATACACGCAATTGCATGTTCCTGACATGATACCATCTCTAATTATTATTTTGTCATCCTTCCGCCTCGAACAGACGACAAAACACCAATCAAAAAGGCGACAAATAAGGTGGATTTTGTTGTCTTCGTTATTTCTGGGTGACGAGTTGCTAATTTTGTCGGGGGGGGGGGGGGGGGGGGGTCGCCTCGAGACGACAAAGCGCCAAGCGAAAAGATGACAATTCAGTTATGAGCGACTTTTCGCTCCGAAATGCGAAAAGATGATAAAACGATACTAAGCGACTTTTCGCCCTGAAATGACGAAAAGGCAACAAAATACAGGTGAAAAGACGACGAACATCCGCAAATTACCAACCTTATCATTTTTTCGCTTTGCGCTTTGTCGTCTCGAGGCGACCCCCCCCCCCCCCCCCCCCCCCTCCCGATAATTAGCAACTCTTCACCCAGAAATAACGAAGACAACAAAATCCACCTTATTTGTCGCCTTTTTGATTGGTGTTTTATCGTCTGTTCGAGGCGGAAGGATGACAAAATAATAATTAGAGATGGTATCATGTCAGGAACATGCAATTGCGTGTATTTTGCAAGAATTTAATGCGTTTTATATATACGCTGCTCTTTGTGTATTCCATTCTATCTATGCAATTGGCAAATGATTTATCCGCGATTATTTCATGTTAATTTTTATTGACATGATACAGTCTCAAATTCTCATTTTGTTGTCTTTTCGTTTTTCGCCTCGAAAAGACGGCAAATAAGGTCGCTAATTTGCGGGGTTTATTTGTCGTTTTTTCGACTGTATTTTGTCGTTATTTCGGAGCGAAAAGTAGCTAATTATCGTTTTGTCGTCTTTTAGCCTCGAAATCACCCACCATACTCATCTGTACTAAATATGTGAACTCTGGCGGATATTTATGAACACGATCATTGCGTTCCCCCAATAGGTTGAATACATCAATTTACGTTGTGGAAGCGTCCGATATGTTACATATAGGTCAGAAGTACGTTTTCATAAGTTAGAAATAAGTTACCCGTACTCTGCACGATCACCCAGCTGCTTGCCGACGTATTTAGACGTGTGTCAACGTATGGGTAACGTGCGTGAACGTGTGCATAACTTATCTAAAGCTTTCGTCTAACGTATAAACAATACGTCGACATACTCTCAAAATTTCATGCATGCACAGATTTTGAGCCGCTTTCGGCATACTACAACATATACCGTCGTATTTCAGCATACTCGTAACTTGTTTTAAACTTATCCCTAACGTATCCAACGTACAACAGCGTGTTTGTTAAAGTCATACGTCGGCATTCGATGATGCTTTACGTCAATATGTGATGGCCCCATTAGGTTTCCCAAGCGGGTCGGGTGAAGATACTGGCCCAAAAAAAAGCGCCTATTTTGGAACAGCATAGCGATTGATCTCTGCGCAATTTGTCGAGGCCGGAAGAGGCGTCAATCCAAATATCCAGCCTCGACGAATCTCGCTGAGATTACAAATCGGCTTGCAGTTTCACGCAGCAGGTGATCTACAAAAGGGTAATAGACCGCCCCTTGCAAGTTTTGAGAGACAAAATGTGCAAATGTCGTGCTGTGTTTGTGCCTCTGTCTATCAACAGCTCTTGATTCATAATCGTAAGAGCTTTCTCGCAAGGTTGCTGAAATAGCGTCCCATAATGATTCATAGGCCATCCGATATTTTATGTACATGATTGAAAGGAATGTATAACGTAGTCATAAAACCACACTACTTGCAATGCAGTGGGGTGAATGAAGCCAAGGATTAGTCGGTTTTATATTGTTTAACGTCCCGCTCGAGAATTGTTCACCCATATGGAAACGTTAAAAGCCAAAATGATAATAATAAAAACTTTTATTTAGTAAATTACATTTACCACTGAAAAGTACATTTGTACATTTTGTAACGAATAAAACAATGTGAGACTAACCTTTTTTTTCATTTTCTTTCTGTTTTTTTTTTTTGTTTGTTTGTTTTTTGGTGGGTTTTTTTTAGGTCACCAGAGTCACTCGGGTGACATATTGCCGTTTGGACGTCGTCCGTTAACAATTTTACCTTTCTTACTTCTTGAAAACTACAAGGCTAGTTGTTACCATTTTTGGTGTGAAGCAACTCTAGGATAAAAGGGATACAAATTGTGATTGATTGATTGTTCATTGTTTTCCGTCATACTCAACAATTTTTCAGTTATCTGGTGGCGTCTAGTTTTTAACTGGTGGAGGAGAGAACCCAGATACAATATACCCGGGAAGAGACCATCGACCTTCCAAAAGTAAACTGGCAAACTTTCTAACATATTTCGGCGCGAGCGAGAATCGAACCAGCGCTGAGTAGAAGTGAGAGGCCTTGTGATTTTGAGCGCAATGCTCTAACCACTCGGCAACGGAGGCCCCGTATATAAATTGTAAAATACCATACCAAACCCAGGACTTCAGGGGCAAGGCCAAATATACTTGAAAAAGGTTATGTTTTCAAAAATCTCTATTTCCACACACATGTGGAAGGAAAACTAAATGCATGGTTATGATGTCTATGAAGCGCTCTATCAAAATTGTGAAATTCATGGCCCCTGGGTCAGTGGTTCAGGCCAATACATCGATATAGTAAATATGCATTAAATCTCAGATCTTCTCTACTTATATATATATATATATATATTTGCAACAACAACAAAAAAATTGTATGCATGATAATGATGCACATGGGAGTTGACCTAAATTGTGAAATTCGTGGCTCCTGGGGTCGGGACCAGTTTAACCAAATCTTAGAAAATCGTCTTCTCCACTCCCACATATATTTGAGAAATACTAAATGCATGATTATAATGACCACGAAGCTTTCTGCCTAAATTGTGAAATTCGTGTTTGCTGGGTGGGCCCAGTATGATTATATAGTGAAAATCTATTCAATTTTAGAGAAATCTTCTCTACTACTATTTATATTTGAGTAAATTGAAATGCATGATTATGATGTTTATTAAGTTTTCTACATAAATTGTGAAGTTCATGGCTCCTGGATCAGGGGTTCAGGCACTTGTGCAGGGCCAATATGGCCACATAATGAAAATGTATCAAAAAAATTTGGGAATGTTAAAATGATTTATATGCTTCAAACTTCAAGAGGCGACTGGATTTTGGATGAGGCCCCGTATCACTGCATGTGTGGTACGATAAAGATTCATCCCTGCTCAAAGGCCGCAAGTGCCGAGCATAGGCCTAAATTGTGTAGCCCTTTACGGGCAATGGTACGGTCTCCGTACGAGCGAAAGATTCGCGAGAGGAACATCAAACAATATACAATCAACCAACTACATAAGAAATGGTTGTCATTCCAGGCCAGTAATATAGCGGACTGTGCTGTATACTATGTTCAGCCGTTATGAGAATTCCAGAATGCTGTGAAGTATGGCGTCTGGTCTTTTTACCGCTGTCTTCATCCGCCACAACATCAAATCCACACGCAGAAGTCAAAAAGGTATCCTCACGGCTGAGCTCGTATATTGTCAAATGGCTCATGTGAATGCTGTGTGGTTTTCATGCTTTCCTTTAATTTGGCAATATTCGTCGTGGAATATCACGCTTTTGAGATGACTCTTCTTGAATGGAAGTGCATCTCATATTACAACATACATTATCTCACAGTCATCTCAGACTTACAGAACGTAGAAACTGACTATGCAGAACAACTTGTGAAGATGATCGACTGAGAAATCAAATATTGTGGATAAATTACTGGTTCTATATTATTTCTCCACAGGGTAAAGGGGGGGTGGGGGTATGTTCATATGGTAGGTACACCTATCCACACTTCAGGGTTACCTGTGAAAATATAAGGCAAAGTTCATGTCTTTTACTGTTGTCATCGTTACCGCACGCTCAGCGAATGCGTGTACCGTAAATAAGTTTTAAAAATACAGATGTATTTTGGACGCTTTCGTGATGCCCTCGCATGTTGGGCGTTCTTTCATATTATTGTTGTGTAAATCCCAAAATATTTCAATGAAAATAACGAAGAATAATCAATCTCTTAACTCCTATAACAAATACAAAATTAAGATTTGGGCAAACACGGATCCCTGGACTTACGACAGGTGGGATCAGGTGCCTAGGAGGACTAAGTATCCCCTGTTGACCGATCACACCTGCCGTGACTTTCATACCTTGATCAGGTAATCGGAGTAATCCGCAGTCAAAAACAATGTGCATTAATTGGTATGAAACACCTCAGACAGCATTTGATCCGACCAGTGACAGGTTATATTGGCAAACGAGATCGTTAATCTGCCAACTTTTTGCCCATTGTGAAATTACATTTTGAACAGCAATGAAATGAGTTTTTATTTTATTTCATTTACTGGAATCACACAAAGAATCAAAATACCGTACGTAGATTGAAACTTGCTCCTGGGTAGTCATGTCGGCTATCGGAGCTGCATTTTGTCACAAGACTGGGCGTACTTAGTTAAACGAAGTAATCGACAAAGGTTTAAATATTCCCAAAGTAGGTGTGGAAATACCGATTTATTACTCCATGTACAATATAAAAAAAAAAAATTGAAGATGAATATGTCATGGACCTCGGACAACAGTTACCTAGGTCTTCTACTCTACATTTGATTTCTTCCTAAGTGGGCATGAAATAACTAATTCTATTCATCTGTTTAAAGCAATAATTTCCTCACCGAAATGCGTATAAGCAGCTGGAACATTTTTATTCTCTTATAGACATTTTAAAAAAAAAAAATTGTTAAATACAATTTTATGCAAGCTTTAAAGGTTAAAAGCGACTTTTCTCAATTATAAATATATCTGACATTTCAGGCACAATTCATTCGCGCTCTACCTTGTTTCTGCAAAAATTGGGGTCTGTTTTAGAGTTATCATATTTTGATAGTTCCTGGATGTGGCAAAGTAAGAGTAAATAGGTTCTTGCGTATTACAGAAGGTTGTATATATATGGACATTACTAAGTTATTCTAGCAAAGGGGGGGGGGGGGGTCTTTGGATCAATGGGCGTTCGAAAGCTAACTACATGTAGATCAGCATACAAAGCGTGGTAAATTTACTACAACATAAAATTTAAACTTATTTCGGAAATCATACAAGAACTCTTCATATCCTTGAAAAATAAAAAATAAAAAGGGGGGGGGGGGGGGTATTATAATCTACTGAATAAAAAATCTCCCAAACGAAGTACTGCCTGTGTAACGACGAAAAGTGACCCCCGTAGAATATTGATCGGGGTCGTTTTCCTATGTAGAAATTTGATCCCCTGGTCATTATTCTACCTAGAAAATGCCCCACTTTTTGTAGAAATTATGACATTCGTGCAGAATGTAGAAAAATGAGCCCGTAGATTAATATCTCTATCAGTTCTAAACGACTTTTTATGATCAAGGTAAAAGGTCACTCGAGATGATAGTTTGTAGGTCAAAACATTCTGAAGATTCCATATCCCTATCGGTCGCGGATCTAAAGTAATACGAATTTTTAGCTCATCCGAACTAAAAGTTCAAGCGAGTTATCCTGATCACCTTTTGTCTGTCCGTAAACTTTTCACCTTCTTTTCCAAAACCACTAGACCAATTTCAACCAAACTTGGTATAAATCATCCATGGGTAAAGGGGATTCAGGTTTGTTCAAATGATTGATTTTTTGTTGTTTTCGGTCACACTCAACAATTTTTCAGTTATCTGGTGGCCTTCAGTTTTTATTGGTAGAGTAGAGAAACCAGATACAATATACTCGGGAAGAGACCCCCGATCTTCCGAAAGTAAACTGGCAAACTTTCTCGCATATATCGGCGCGAGTGGGAATCAAACACGCGCCGACCAGAGACCTTGTGATTTTGAGCTCTATGCTCTGACCACTTGGCCACGGAGGCCCTTGTTCAAATGAAAGGCCCTACCCACTTCAAAGGGTAGATAAGCACGAAAATGCAAAAATAGAGTAGGATCATCTCGTCAAGAGCCACGTGGCCAGAAAAGTTCAAATTTACCTAAAAGATTTCTGACATAGTGCAGATTCAAGTTCATTAAAAATATGGCCCCTGGGGCAGGGCGGAGTGACAAAAGGGGATCAAAGTTTTAGATGCATGTATATAAGGAAAATCTTTAAAAACATTCTTCTCAAAAAAGTTCAAATTTACATGAAAGCTTTCTGGAGTGGGTTCAAAATTGTGCACACCCAATCAACATCTCCTGAACTATTGAAGGTAAAGCTTGTTTATTCTGTATATAGATTCTTTATGGCAAGACCTTGATATACTTTGGTGTGTGATTTTGTTGCCTTATTCTGGAAGTTTGACCTTTAAATAAAAATCTTTACCTATTCAGTATCTCCTGAACTATTTAGATAGAGCATTCATATTCTTATTGTAAGGTCTTTCAAACTATACCTTAATGTATGACCTTAGTCTGTAAAGAACAGCAAGATCATTTTAGTCATATTGATCTTGAAGCATCTTGTGTAATGTGAAATTTATTTCCAGTTATGTTGTCATCCTTTGGGCCTATGTTGGGGCCACAATATCGAGTCAAATTTTTTCATGGGAATAAAAATTGATAAAAAATCTTTTAAAGATTACAACAGCTGAATAATGACAGGGCCACGGTGACTCAAGTGAGCAGTATGGCCCATGGGCCCCTTGTTGTGATCAAGATCACAGGAGTCACTTGACCTTGATTCTAGTTGTATCCTTTCATCCTTTCTGAAGATCCCATGTCTCTAAAGTTATACCAGTCTTAATGTTCAAGGTCACTGGAGTCACTTGACCTTGAGATGTAGGTCTCATCATCCTTTCATTATTTCCGAGATCCCATGTCTCTGTCACACCTGGTTCTGAAGTAATAATACCAGTTTTATATTCAAGGTCAGAGGTCACTTGACCTTGATACTTGTTTATTGGTTGGTTGTCCTACTCAAGAAGGATCTGGATTACAATAGGTCCTCAATACCCTTTGCTTGTCATAACAGGCAGCTAAATGGGGCGGTTCATCGGATGAGACCAGGCCCCACATCAAGTTGGCTCAATAAAGATCTCTCCCTGCTTAAAGGCCACAAGCGCCGAGCACAGTCCTATAGCCCTGGTGACATCTCCCTATGAATGAAAGATTCTTGAGTGGGCCATTAAACAATATACAACCAACTAACCTTTCAATATGAAAACAAAAATATTTCTGCACAACTAGATACATTGGTTTATCATATTCTTGAGTTTCAAGTACCTTCATCGATGGGTTACAGGGAACAGTTGAAACATTTTTAGGTGTGATAAAGAAGAAGAAGTGGAAGAGATACCAACAACAGAGGAAAAACTTTAAGTCTCCAAACTTCATTTGGGATAGAGACTTCACTGCTGTTGAGTGGGGTAACCTGCATCAAGACTTATTTCCAGTGCAGTTAATTCCACAGATCAAGACTGCATACAGAATTCATTATCCTAGTATGGAATTATAGCAGTGTGTGTGACAATCTCTGGATGGACTGCGGCAATGTTGCATGCCATTGTAATGTCTTATTTCCAACCTTGATATTATAGTTATTGGTATTTCTATAGAGCAACATTGATCACAATTTTGTACACTGCTCAACAGAAATATCATTAATAATAATATTCTATACAGTATGAGAGATTTTAGTTAATGAACAAAAATGTCCTAGAGGGACATTAAGAATTTAAATAACTCATTTGTAAAACTCTTGAAATATTTTCTGACAAAAACAAAAAACTTTGAAATGATAAGTTCACATGGTGAGGCCATTTGCTATTCAATACGCAACATTTCAGGGAAAATGTCACAAACTTTAATAATCCCCAGGAACTTCATGGACTAAGAAATGAATAAAACCTGATTAACATGCCATGCTTACGACTGCTGATTGAGTGTTTGTGAGAGAAACATTCAATATTCTGAATTGAAAAAAACACTACATTGGAAACAAACTATTTTATTATGTATAAGCAGTAAACATAATATATAAATGCCGCTCATGACCAAACAAAAAAGTATTATACTTCCAAAAAGTCGAAATTTCCCTGAATGGCATATTTCTTTTCTCAAATCATAGAGCTTTTATAATGAAAAGACTGAAATTTAGGGGTTAAAAAAGGCTGCTTGAAAGCTAGCCCACAGAGAACAGAAAATATGCTGTACACGTGTAAACATTAATTCATGCTTGGCAGACATGATAACTTGTTCATACAATTTAGTGTACTGTCAGGATGACTGAGTATTGAGATTTTGCTTGTTGGATGTGGAATCTGAAGAAATCCCCAACAATAAACTCCTGACTGATGGAGTTTTGTCGGATGGACTTGCCAGACTTCTTCCTCATAAATTTTAACATGATTATTTAACAATATAGTGGCAATGAACACTCATCCACCATTACGTAAAATAATTAATATACTGTACAATCTTTGGTAATTAATCCTGATAAATCACACAGACAAGGACACAAAACTGTTGTATTGCGCAATGTTTCTCTTGAGAATGTCTGAACATGGTCCCAAGACCCGTTCAAAACGAGCTCTGTCCAGCTTGACACATTTTAAGGGGCCGCGGGCTATGACTGTTGCTGCTCGGGGTCTGTCCAGCAGAAGAGCAATCTCACCTGTCAACAGAGAAAGGAGAACAATGAGATATAATCTTATGCTTGTCTCACTTATGTGATGATAATGAGATATGATCTTATGCTTGTCTCACTTGTGTGATGATAATGAGATATGATCTTATGTTTGTCTCACTTGTGTGATGATAATGAGATATGATCTTATGCTTGTCTCACTTGTGTGATGATAATGAGATATGATCTTATGTTTGTCTCACTTGTGTGATGATAATGAGATATGATCTTATGCTTGTCTCACTTGTGTGATGATAATGAGATATGATCTTATGTTTGTCTCACTTGTGTGATGATAATGAGATATGATCTTATGTTTGTCTCACTTGTGTGATGATAATGAGATATGATCTTATGTTTGTCTCACTTGTGTGATAACAATGAGATATGCTCTTATGCTCATCTCAGTTGTGTGATAACAAGGAGATACGTTCTTATACTCATCTCACTTGCATGATAACAATGAGATATGCTCTTATGCTCATCTCAGTTGTGTGGTAACAACGAGATAAATTCTTATACTCATCTCACTTGTGTGATAACAATGAGATATGCTCTTATGCTCATCTCAGTTGTGTGATAACAAGGAGATACATTCTTATACTCATCTCACTTGTGTGATAACAATTAGATCTATTCTTATGCATGTCTCACTTGTATGATAATAATGAGATATGAGTTCTGTAAATTTTTGGGGTTTTTTTGTTCACATGAAATTACAGCCTTGTGTAGAATTATCAGTACACCGATGATATAAGCCTCACCAAAGTAGTCTGAGATTGCAAGTCGCCCCACTTCCACAGGTTCATCATTCTCCGACCGCCTCTGTAATACTGCAGCAGAACCCTAGAAACCAATTAATATATTGAGTGCAAAGGTCATCTCATAAAAGGCGTAAACTATCATCGAACCCTACAAATAATACTTTTCTCTGTCTGCCAGCCCAGGGAGTTCTGCTTGTTGAAATCAAGTTGTGCCTCCACGAGAAATTCTAGATGTTAAAGTTATTTGGTAGCACAAATATTTAACTGTCTATATATGTGGGCAAATCAATTTCCACTGAAGTTATTAAAGCTAAAGTTATATATATATATATATATCATATATATATATACAGATCTATAAACAATGTACAGCTCAATGTCTTTTATATATCCAGAATAATATAGCTGAATCAGTGAGTGCCAAAAGCAATTAGTTCTATAAATTACATGTTACATGTATTGACTCCCTTGCTTTGCCAAATTGAAAGGAAACATGACTTTAATCATATGAATGGGAGACTTTAAATATCAGGATGCATGCATGCAGCTGATTAACGCAGAAAGACCTTGGAATGGCCTTCAGATTGCCTAAATCCTGCATGCAGCTGATTAACGCAGAAAGACCTTGGAGTGGCCTTCAGATTGCCTAAATCCTGCATGCAGCTGATTAACACAGAAAGAATTTGGAATGGCCTTCAGATTGCCTAAATCCTGCATGCAGCTGATTAACACAGAAAGACCTTGGAATGGCCTTCAGATTGCCTAAATCCTGCATGCAGCTGATTAACACAGAAAGAATTTGGAATGGCCTTCAGATTGCCTAAATCCTGCATGCAGCTGATTAACACAGAAAGACCTTGGAATGGCCTTCAGATTGCCTAAATCCTGCATGCAGCTGATTAACACAGAAAGAATTTGGAATGGCCTTCAGATTGCCTAAATCCTGCATGCAGCTGATTAACACAGAAAGACCTTGGAATGGCCTTCAGATTGCCTAAATCCTGCATGCAGCTGATTAACACAGAAAGACCTTGGAATGGCCTTCAGATTGCCTAAATCCTGCGTGCAGCTGATTAACACAGAAAGACCTTGGAATGGCCTTCAGATTGCCTAAATCCTGCATGCAGCTGATTAACACAGAAAGACCTTGGAATGGCCTTCAGATTGCCTAAATCCTGCATGCAGCTGATTAACACAGAAAGACTTTGGAATGGCCTTGTCCTGACCTCTGTGATGATAAAAAAATCATCCCCTGGTTCTCCTTGTCTGACAATCTCTTGACCATCCTCGAACTGGACTGGCTCAAGGGCGTCTGCCACGGTCAGTCTCTCCCATTTGTCTAAATTGTCTGTTAAACAAAGACAGAGTTATTGTAAAGACATGAAGTAGACACCGTCACTCCTGAGTACCTACCCTATCTCAAACAAAACCCTAGATTGTCATGAATATTTATGAAGTGACACAATCAGTTATTGCCCAATCATATTCATGATAACAGATTTCAATATTTTAATAACAGTACTCCCAGGTAATATGTTTAGCATTTGTTCACAAATAATAACAGTCAAAAAAGCTTAGAGATCACTTTTAAAAGTAGGTCAAGTATATAGCTATATATCAAATGAAATCCATCTTAACATTCTGTATCATTAAACTTATTTTGATTGGCTTTTGTGTCCGTTTTTCCCAACTGGCAATCCTCGGACTATTCCACTATGAGCCACACGATGATCTCTGATTGTTTTCTTTTTTTCCATCCAAAAAATTATGGAAACTCCCTAACTGGTTGATATATGAACATAAATATACATTAAGTCGTGGGATTTTTCAATCCTAGAACCATGGCTATGACTTAGTGTGAATGGAGACAATAGGCATGGTTTACGACAATGCACATGTATATTGCGTCATAGGAAATTCAAAATAAAAAAGCACTTGTGAATGATTAGAACAACTGAATTCTAATACCCATACTTCTTGTAGATAACCTCTTAGTCAGTCCTAAGATTTTTTACTGAGTTACTGCAATGTTGTTTTTTTTTTGGTGAGTAAAATGTTGTTTACTGATATTTATTTAGTTAACATTTTTACAAAGCCCTACATTCCAAGCTAACCGATGGACATGGGGTATTTTATAGATATGTAAATGTAAAAGTCTCTATACAGCAAGTACTCACAAATAAAGGAAGAAGAAAGGAAGACTGTATACTGAAACATTGATTATTTGTGTAATTATTTGTGGTTTGAAATTCATGGGATAGAAGTATCCATGAAAACCACAAAATTGGGTCTTCATGAAATCTAATGATTCAGAAGTATATATACAACAACATCAGATATTAACCAATTAACCAGTCAAAATGGTGGCATCTGGTTATCAAGTCTATAACCTGTTAACCAGTCAAAATGGTGGCATCTGGTTATCAAGTCTATAACCTGTTAACCAGTCAAAATGGTGGCATCTGGTTATCAAGTCTATAACAGGCCAAGATATCATTGAGCACAAGATATTAACAATCCCCGTGAATCTGATGCAAAGCTAAAGATATTTTCTTGACAGAAGTTTGACTTGGGTGGTATGTGTATTAATTAAGTCTCCCAAGCGAAGTTTGGAAACTTATTGTTTGTCATTGAGTTTCATGTATTTCAACACAAGTCTCCAGGTTTTGATTATGTGTATGCACACTTTACAGTAACCTGGTTTTGGATTGATTAATAATGTATGACAAATACAATTTTTTTTGTGTGCAATATTTGATTTGGTTAAAAGCTTGGAATGAAGTTACAGTTCACCTTCTGACAACACTAATTACAAGGCACTGATTCCTGAGGAAGAAGGGCATTTAATCAACATAAATGTTGTCCGTTCACGCATTCTGTAAAAAATTAATTATGGCTCACATTAAGACCACTGAATTTTTTAGGACTCGTGGCGAGACTGCGGAATATTTATAGCATCTATTAAAAGCGCCAAAAAGAGAGGATATTTACCTAATATTGAAACTTTTCCTAAGAATTCTTCATACATTTTCCTCTTTCTAATTGTGCTACCCTGTAAACATAATAGCAGCACTTAAATACATGACAAAAAAATCAAACTTGTAACTGAACTAAAAGACTTCCTCAATGACGATCAGTTTTACCATTAAAATCCTTCTATAGCTATCTCTGTCAATGCCCCACAACTTCACATCACCTTTAGCCTGAAAAAGATATTGTACATAATATTGTAAAGGATAGATATTGTACATAATATTGTAACGGCTAGATATTGTACATAATATTTAAAAGGCTAGATATTGTACATAATATTGTAAAGGATAGATATTGTACATAATATTGTAACAGCTAGATATTGTACATAATATTTAAAAGGCTAGATATTGTACATAATATTGTAATGACTAGATATTGTACATAATATTTAAAAGGCTAGATAATGTACATAATATTGTAACTGCTAGATATTGTACATAATATTCTAAAGGCTAGATATTGTACATAATATTGTAAGGACTAGATATTGTATATAATATTGTAAGGACTAGATATTGTATGTAATATTGTAAAGACTAGATATTGTATATAATATTGTAAGGACTAGATATTGTATATAATATTGTAAGGACTAGATATTGTATATAATACAGCAACATCCTAAATCTTTTTTTTTTTTGTATTATTATTCACTTCAGAGTTGAAGTGAATACATTAATAAATGAATGAAGACATGCCCAATACATCTTTTTCACAGAAAATAAATAGCAGGTGGGGGGGGGGGGGACTGGGATATGTCAAAGTACCTTCACAGTCGCTGCTCTAGGAGTGCCGTAAATCAAAGCCAGCTCTCCAAAACTTCCTCCCTCTCCAATAGTGGTTACATGTTCATCATTCACAAAAATCTGAAGAAAGAAAGTTCCAGTAAGATGAGTTTTATTTATAGATGTCAGCATTTTATATACCTTTCAGGTTTCCTGTTCTTCATTTTATATTTCAAAACACTGTTTTCTGTTTTGAAAATCATCTATAATTGTTGACCTAGGAGTTAACAAAACATCTACTTTATCACAGCAGTAACATGCATTAAACATGATGTGTTTGTTAAACACCATTAAACCACAGTCCATTTGTGACATTAGTACAATATAACCTTTCAAGATGTCATTGACCTCACACTGCAGATCGAATCTAGGTTATGGTACTTTGTATCACACTGTATCTTCATTAAAATTTCATGATGCATCTAAATGTTCATCATTACAAGCTGTAGTCAAGAAACAGTTACCAAGTGGTGGCATAACGAAATAAATTATAAATAAAAAACGTCAAGTCAAAGGTGTAGCGCACTGACCATCATCCTACTGTGATACACAAACATGTCCAAATCTATAAATGTTTGTCCAAAAAACCAAAAAAACCAACAAAAAACCAAAAATTAAAAAAAAAACCAAAAAAAACCAAACAAACAAACAAACAAAAAAAAAAAACAAAACAAAACAAAAACAAAAAAAAACCAACAAAAAACAAAAAATCAAAAAAACAAAAAAAAACAACAAAAAAAAAAACCCCAACTTAAATCATAACAAACATGAAATAATCTAGATGTTTTATTGCTAGTACATATAGCAAATCCATCTCTGAATCAATATTGAATTACTAATGTAAGGCATTAAATTTTCTGAGCACAGTCGGATACTTCTCACTGACAGATCCAATATTTTTCATTGAAGGTTATATAAGAAATAAAGATTCATCTTTAAACATCTACGTGTATGTGACATAGATACAGTTGTTCACGTGATCAAATCCTAAAAGCGCATACCCAATATTGCAGTCAAAGACACAACAACATACAAAATTTATCTAATATAAATAAATATATATATATATATATATATATATATATATATATATTGTACAGATTATTTTGTTTGATCGCTGGTTTACATCCCATTTCAGAATTTTTCACTCATTTAGAGATGTCCTTTAAGAATACCTTCTTTGTAATATTTTCTTGATATGAAATAATATATTGTCTTGCAGATGTTAAAGCAATATCAGTTGTCATTTGGGTGTCAAAAATTTATCCACGTTTGTTATTAATATTTGTGTTAGAAAATCTACTCAGAGGCTCCGAATGATTAATGTTTTCCTGTAAAAAAAATTATTTCTCTATAAAGCTACATATTCAATAGACCCTAAATCTTTATTTTGATAAAATCTTCACCTTAGTTTTAATTTATTAATGATTATGGTAAAAGTTACATGCAAAACTATCATAATAGCACATTTTTACAACAGCATTTTCAGGTTTAAAGCTAATATTGCTTTAAGACAACAGAAATGCAATTACTCCTAGAATATCAATGTATTATGTCATTTGATTATGAGCCCATCATATCCTGTAAATCAAATTTTACTTGCGAGAACTTTATGCATAATTTTGCAAGACTAGTCAATGTCATTCACAAGAACTTAGCTCTTAGACTTAATAAATAATCAGTTGTGAAGGTTACATGAATACATCAGCGAATCCTCACGAAAATAAGACCTCAAGTGATCTACAGTAATTGTGACCTCTTGACCTGAGTGTATCCATTCAATATTTGGGAAAACTTCCACTGTAAAACGTAAATTTATAAAAATTTACAACGCTATTGTAAGCAAATTTCGCAACATTGCATTTCAGTTTGTGTTTATGATGTCACAGTCATAGAGGGAGCTGCTTTCAGTTTTATGTTTCAGGTCACCTCTGTGAAAAAAAATAGTGTACTATTACTAAGTCAAAATGCTAAAGTCTTTTGATCTGAAAATCAATTAGGCTAAACTACTGTTCATGATCAAGCTGCCAATTAACTTTGATGATGACGGTTCGGTTACGGGGGGCCTCTGTGGTCGAGTGGTTAGAGCACTGCACTCAAAATCACAAGGCCTCTCACCTCTAGTCAGCGCAGGTTTGATTCTCGCTCGCGCCGATATATGCGAGAAAGTTTGCCAGTTTACTTTCGGAAGGTCAGTGGTCTCTTACCGGGTACATTGTATCTGGGTTCTCTCCTCCACCTACAAAAACTGGACGACACCAGATTAACTGAAAAATTGTCGAGTGTGGCAGAAAACAACAAGCAATCAATCTTTGGTTATGAGTTCAGCAACAATTGCTACATGCATGCTAGGAAACCCATAACCTTTGACCTGAAAATCAAAAGGTGTCATCTGGTAAGGGTAACCTGTGTATCAAGTTTGATGGGTTATCAAAACTATTTGTTCTACCAACCGACTGACAGTTGTAAAGCAATAATTTGAAGGGTGCATTAAATTCAGTAATATGACCTTGACATCAAAGGTATCAATAAGTCCTAGATGGTTGTCATGGCATGTGGTACAGTGTGGAGGTACTCTCCTGGTCTCACATTCACCAAATATCATAGATCTGTGTTAAAATGTAATGATAGCACTGCCAAGAACAGATTCTGCAAAGACGAAGACTTGCATGTCTGCTGCCCGTAAAATGCACATTAAATTTAGCATTAATGAAAGAAGTCAACAGCACTGGGCTGCAGTCTGTCAACCTGGACACATAACAGTACATAAATCAGGAAATCCACAACAGGCCATTCCTTACAACAAACACCAATCTCCTTCAGAGAGGAAAAGCTGGAATTTTTCACTCATTGCAGCACAGCATGGGCAACTATTTCCATAAACTTGGGACAATTTTCAAATATATATATGGAAATGTTAAAGAGGTTGCATGGGAGCAACGCTGCTGATAATTCACAGGAAAAATGCACAAACAAAACACCCTCGCTCAAATTAATCGCATGCAGGATATACATTCATAAGGAATGCGGATACCAGGACTTATTATTTAAGGACACACACAATGTTTCTCAATGATATATAATTTTTTGCGACATTTCATGTATAATTTACTCGCATTATTCATCTAAAAAAAAATCCTTGAGGTACATTACCATGTCTGTTTTAGAGTTAACATATTGGGTGTTGCAAGTAAAAATGTAAAATTACTTCTTACATATTAAGTACTATAGAAAGTGGTATAGATATTACATAAAGGTACGAAAAATCTTTGGAATAATCGGGTATCAAACCCAGAACCTTTGCATTACTAGATAAGTGATCTATCCACTGAGCTACCCAGGCCATTATTCAAATTAATGTAATAAACTACAATATAAAGGTTAAACCTACAAGAACTTTCATATCAAGGAGATGAAAAAAAAAAAAATTGGGAGAAAATGTCATAAATGTCGTGTATGTCCTTAAATCTCAGGCCTGGTTTACTGGTCATATACTTACATCAACTTCGCCCTGGTCTATCACATAGAAATTGTCCCCTTCATCTCCTAAAAGACAAAAAATAATCAATTATGCAAATATTAAATCATTCCATTAAATAGCCTTAAATAATGTCATGCCTAAGAATGGAATAATTATGCCAAATACAATTCTGTATGAAAGAAAGTCAAGACAGTATGAGGACTGTTTGGGCCAAAATCTGTCTGATTTTTTTTTTTTTATTATACTGAAACGTATTTGGCATATCTTGTACTTAAAACATTGCCCTTTAAATTCCACTTGTTGATTTATCTGAGACAGTCTAATGTTGAAGGATATAAGTGCTTAGATATACATACATATACTACAGTAACTTGATCTGAATAGTCAGATCATGTTAAGCTGACAGGTGCAGATCATGAGGTCAAACTGAGCTTGAGCTTGATCTGACGATCCATGTGATCCAATTCTTCAGATTAAGTTACTGTAGTAATTATAAATTTAATACTGAGCTTGATCTGACGATCCGTGCATGCTAACATGATGTGATCCAACAGGTCGAACTGAGCTTGATCTGATGATCCGTGCATGCTAACATGATGTGATCCAACAGGTCGAACTGAGCTTGATCTGATGATCCGTGCATGCTAACATGATGTGATCCAACAGGTCGAACTGAGCTTGATCTGATGATCCGTGCATGCTAACATAATGTGATTCAACTCTTCGGATTAAGTTACTGTAGTAATTATAAATTTATTACATACTTCCTCATGTATTTTTAAATCCACATTTATAAGATAATAAATGTATTCCAAATTATGAAAAACACAAACATACAGTAAAATTATTTTTTGTGTAAGCAGTTTTGTTTGTGATGCTGCCAATATTTCTCACAAAAAATGTTGCATTGTGACATAATCAGTTTCAGAGAGACATGATATGGATTCAGAAAACCACAGTGTGGTGATCTAGAAAGTCAGATTACACACTGTGAATTTTACAGTATCAAAACACGGATTATTGATAGATATATAATGAAGTCTGATATTGCAATAATACCAGACTGCTCACTAATATCAGACAACCAAAGGTAAAATCTTAGACTGAACAAAGGAATGGCATCAAAGCAATGTTTTAACTATCTGGATAGAAGCTGATATTGGAGTAGCAGGTGCCCTTTATTACTCCACAATACTTTAGTTTTATTCTGAAGTAAAGAAGTCATTTCAAACATCAATTTAAGTTCACTTATGGTAATTACTACAATATCCTGTGGGTGACAGGGGACTGCCTGACAGAACTGACATTTTGATTATGTAATACAGACTAGTGCTCTGAGCTGTAATCTCAGAGTGATATTGACAAGCTTGTAAAGAGAACAATAGGTGAGGGCCTTCTTCTCATTAGACAAGGAAGAGATCCTGCACTCTCTAATTAAGTAACAAGTCTCTGATGTATTCTTGCATGGAAAGTGGAAATACACGAAAATAAATCAGATAACAGTGTACAGTAAGATTCCATCCCTGGGCTTTTAGCAAGGTGGTGTCTCACTTCAATCCCTGGGCTTCGTACTGATCTGGCAGCATGCCTCTATCTTTGGGCTTTGCAGTGTTTTGGCCGCATACCTCTGGGCTTTGCAGCAATCTATCTGCATGCCTCCATCTCTGGGCTTTGAAGCAATATAGGAGTGAGACTCCATCTCTGGGCTTTGACGCAATCTAGGAGTGAGACTCCATTTCCGGGCTTTGAAGCAATCTAGCAGCATGCTTCCATCTCTGGCCTTTGAAGCAATATAGGAGTGAGACTCCATCTCTGGGCTTTGAAGCAATATAGGAGTGAGACTCCATCTCTGGGCTTTGAAGCAATCTAGCAGCATGCCTCCATCTCTGGGCTTTCTACTTATCTGGCAGCATACTTCCATTTCTACACTTTATAAATAGCTTTTACAAACACTGTCCTTTACCTTACACCCTCATGAGTCAAAAGCTTATATAAAAAAAAAAAAAGAGAAAGCAAATTAAAAAAACCAAAACAAGGGGCCATTTTCTCCTGAGGAACACTACATGCTTTTGAAAAAATATGAACCTCATGAATTTACAATAATTTACAGTGGCACTGAAAGGATTAAGAGGTTAAGGGTCATTACATGAACAAACCTGAATATAAACAACATAGGAATGCTAATCAACTCAATACTGTATGTTTCGTGCAACTGGAGTTAATGCACAATTTGATGTAGTCATGCATTGGTGCTTTCAGCATGTATGATAATGGATAAATGGAGTATTTCGTAATTGAGCACATATAAATTAGCACTTTTATTAAGGTGCTGAATCCTGCTACAGCAAGTTAAAGTCTATTGTAATTTTAATGTTCATGAACAAAAATCTTCTACACCAATATATTTTTCCTATATGATCTAAATATGCATAACTATGGAACCCCATTGCATTCCAACATGCTCCCTGAATCATGGTTTTAAGCACACTAATTCTTATCATTGGCTAAAGCAAGCTCTATATATGTACAATGTAACATGAAGAAAAACACGAAGCCCATCGATGGCACCAATAAATTAAAAGCGCAGCCATAGACAGTAATATCAAATTAGGCCAACAGAATTTTCTAGTTACACATCAAAGAAATAGAAAAATTAAAGAGTATTTAAACACTGAATATTAATTATCCCGGCACAGGCAACAGCCTTGGGTTGGTGACTTTTTTTCAACTAAAGCATAAAACACTAACAATTACAAGATGCTAAAATATTTTAGTAATCTGGTTTCAATTACTAGTGTATGTATTCACATACACTACAGTCCAGTATCATACTAATTGTACAGATCAACATTTATATGTTCGTGTGTTGGGAAAAAGAAAATTGCAGCACTTCAAACAAACCATAGTGTATTATTTCTTGAACACTTCACAGCTTCATGAATTATATGTGGAAATTTAATTGTGAGTCATTGACAACTGGTCATTATTAAGTTAGAAAATTACAAAAGTGAAATTAGGGAATATCTCTCATTACTGGGTTTTTTTTCTTTCAAATTCCTACAAATAGGTAGATACTATGATTTGCAATAAAACAAACAGAAGAAAAGAGATTACCAATTTCACTGATTAAATGTTTCCTTCTGAAAGGATTTTTTCAAATCAGATTCAATAAGTATAAATGAATTCATGTCTCAAATATGCAATTATACCAAGCTAATTACACATACTGAATGGGCCAAGCCCTAGTCTGGACAAAGTGAAGAAAAAAAAAAATCAGTTAGGTCACCACAGACGCTAAGGCCAAACAGTGCTGGATCACACAGGATACTCAATGAACATGCCTTTAATGCATAAACTGCAATCATTCATCCAGCAATATGTGGGTCTGACTCGCAAACATTTTTCTTCTCCTGTCAAAAAATAAACCAATCAAGCTTCCAGGTCTTCTTCACTGCTGAGCTTTAGTTCATTAACCAATCAAACACCACGACAGTAAATCCTGGTGGCTGTTAGCAGGAAGTGTGCAGTGGAATTAATTTGCTTGATTGTTATTTAATAAGTGCCTGTGTTGCTGGCAACTTTTCAGGTTCTGATTGTAAAACCTCATCTACTGAGATGCAGATTGGCAAAATCTGTTACTGATGCCCCAGGACTTGTACACCTAGTGATTTTTCCTTAGTGCATTGAGACGATTGTTACACACATACAAACAAGAATAATAATTGGGGATAAAAAATATCTACCATCATCATACAGGGTTCCTGTAATATGGTACAGAGGTCATGTGATAAATCATGTGATCAAACTGAATACACAATGATCATGTGGCAAATGAAGTTATCAAGCAAAAATTAAAACACACTTAAGCAAAATGAATCTTGTAGAGAAACACAAAATTTGTATTAAAGTTGTTGATGTTCACATAAATTTGTTAAAATTATTCTATAATGTCTTAAATCGATGAAAACAAGTGCAAAACAAAATGACCAGGTAGTACAAAAATTTCTTTTTTAATTCTTCACTGAAAAATTTCATAGTATATATTGTGTGTTGCAAAATCGTGTTGAGCTTGCATGAAGAAAATCTGTTTCCAGTGAAGTCTTGAATTAAGAACAGCCAGAGTTGCTTACCTTGCTGAATGATGATCTCCCCTGCATGACGATGAACAGGAAACATGGCATCAAAAATATCACTGCAAAATATTACAGTTACGTTAAACAATATGCAAAATTACGGACACTGCCATTCTATAACCTATAACAGACTAAAGTCGTTTTCAAGAACAGAAATGTTGAGGTTCCTTTAAAATATGTTATCTATGATGGAGACAGTATTATCACACATTTGCTACCATGTTGAATTTTGAGGAATGTCTTTTAGGAAACCTGTGAGAGGTGTTGAATACACAACGTAGGTACCATCTATCCACAGTATGTAGAGAAAATTACAAAGTTCAGCTACTTGTAATTGTGTTTTAAAAAGTCTGAGCATATTCAAAAAGTTGCTTGCACATTTTCAATGTGTCTATAACAACTGCACAAGGTCTGAAAGATGCCAAGTCAAAGCTGTAAGAGGAGTTGTTTACACAAAGTAGGTACCGTCTATTTGAAAGATGCTGAATAAAATGATTAAGTTCAAGTACATGTAAATTTTTTGGAAAATGTCTTGAGCATATTTCTAAAAAGTAACATGCACATCTTCAGTGTGTCCATAACAACTGTGCAAAGTTTGGGGAATGTGAGGCTAGAAATGAGTGAGGAGTTGTTGGTTACACAAAGCAGGTACCCTATATGAGGACACCCATCCAGCATTCACCATACCACAAGCCAGAAACACATTGTACAACTCGGCAAAATTTCTACAACTGACTTTAAGTCAAATTACACTGTCATCAAGAACTAAAGTTCTACAACAGATTGACAGTCAAACTAGAGATTATTTTTATGGAAAAACAAATGTCTCCCCAGCTCCTGAAATTGAAAGTGTTCCAGATTGAACCTCACCCCTTAATGTACTGCATGGTACAGAGGAGAAAGCATGAACAGGAACATAGACATAATGAACTCTGATAAGCCACATAGGAGAAGTGTTCACAAGTTATTTTACACCCTCCACCCCTCTTAGATCCACTTTAGCTTTAGGAATAATAATTAGATCCCCCTGTCCCTACAATATACACATCTGCAAATAACATTGGAAGTATTGTACAAAGTTTCAAGTCTATCCAATAAGTCATATAGGAGGAGAAGTGTTCACAAGATTTTGTAACACACAGACAGACAAACACAGTACAAAAACAATATGTCTCCCCATGGAAGAGTGGAGATATAATTCTACTGCCATAAAGAACTAAAATTCTACAACTGACTGATAGTCAAATTACACCTACCATCAAAAACTACAATTCTTGTCAAATTCTACTGCCATCAAGAACTAAAATTTTGCAAATGATTATTTATAACAAAAGGCCCACAGGCCTTATCAGTCACCTGAGTATTAGTTAAAAGTATCATTAGTGCCAAGGGCTATGAAATCTAGAAAAAAATTCATGTTCTGCATATCTAAGTTAAATTTTAAAGGGACATTGACACAATTTGAGCTGAAAATTTTCAAATTTTATTTTCCTATGCTTGTGTCATGTTTTTGTTTACATACAGATTGCTTGAAAGAAAATATCATGTTTAAAACAACATGAGATGTGACAAACATTACAAACTTTAAATGTTTTACACATACACACTACATAGGTCTGGCCCCATTCACAGGTCAGAACTTCTAGCCACAGGTCAAAACTTTAACCCCCAGGTCAGAACTTCTACCCCCAGGTCAGAACTTCTACCCACAGGTCAGAACTTCTACCCACAGGGTCATGGAATTTACATTTTTTGCAGAGGCTTTCTTGCTCTATATTGCAATGCATTTAGTTTTTCATAATGATATGCGATTGTAGAAAAGATTTTTGACATTTGGTCAATTTTCAGCAGTTTTTGCACAACCCCAGGGGTGCAGAAGTACTGAAATTTACAATTTAAGTCCATCCCAAAGATTCTTCATACTAAATTTGAAAAGAATATCAAGAAGTTCAAAATGTTCTATTGTTCAAACATTTAATAACTGACCATTCTGACCCCACCCTGATACCAAAACCCCTACCCCTGGGATCATCAAATTTATAGTTTGGCAAAGGACTACCTGTTCTTCCTAATATTCATTTAGTTTCAATATAGTAATAATAGCACTAAAGAAGATGTCGTTTTAAGCGTTTTACAAATAAACACTATATACCAAGTTTGGCCTTACCCTGAAGTCAGAACCTATACCCTGGAGTCAGAACCTTTATCCTGGAGTGAGAAAATTTACTCTGGAGTGAGAACCTTTATCCTGGAGTCAGAGCCTCTACTCTGGAGTGAGAACCTTTACCCTGGAGTGAGAAGCTTTACCCCAGAGTCAGAACCTTTACCCTGGAGAGAGAACCTTTACCCTGGAGTGAGAACCTCTACCCTGGGATGACAACCTTTACCCCAGAGTGAGAACCTTTACCCCAGAGTCAGAACCCTTACCCTGGAGAGAGAAACTTTACCCTGGAGTCAGAACCTCTACTCTGGAGTCAGAACCTTTACCCTGGAGAGAGAACCTCTACCCTGGAGTCAGAACCTCTACCCTGGAGTCAGAACCTCTACCCCCAGAGTGAGAAACTTTACCCTGAAGTCAGAACCTCTACCCTAGAGTGAGAACCTCTACCCTGGATTCACAATTTATCCTGGAGTCAGAACCTCTACCTAAAGTCAGAACCTCTACCCCAGAGTGAGAACCTCTATCCTAGGGATCATGAAATTTACTGTTTAGGTAGACTCCTTCCTGCTCAACAATACCACGCATTTAATTTTTCTTATAAATGTGCAGTTGTAAAGATTTTTGAAAATTGGTCACTTTTTGCCCTGCTCCTGAGGCCCAAGGGGTGCAGGAGTCCTGAAATTTACAATTTATGTCTCCCTTGTCCCAAAGATGCTTCAAACCAAATTTGAAAAGAATTGAAATGATAGTTATCAAGAAGTTAAAAATGTTCAATTGTTAGCACAAGACACATGATGATGGACAGCAGATCAATTGCAATAGGTCACCTTAGTTTACACATTCTTCAACAATTCTACAACAGCCTGATAGTCAAATTACACAGTGCCTTCATGAACTAAAACTTCTACAACTGACTAATAATCAAATTATACTGTCACAGTGATTTTAATAGCTAACACCAAGATTGAATATCTTATGGATTTTACTTTGCATCAATAGCGCAAAAATAGTTCAATAAATTGGTTTGTGTTCAGTCAGCAATATTTCAGGCGCATCTTAATAACAGTAAACAGTATGAATGGTTCCCAAATGTTCATTTTGATGAGCATGACATTTACAAGTCACAAGAAATATTCTTATTAAATTTTTCATTATCACATTTTATGCTACATTATTTAAAACAAATACAGAGAGAGTTCCTTTCTTACCTTCTTTCATTATCGTCTAAATGTGAGAACAAAACATTTCTGGATATTGCTTTTGAGAGAGCTGCCATTGTCTTATAATCTTTTGGCACGACCTGCAAAAATAATTTATCTGACATAAACATTTGAAATAATTTTAGAAACATTCAGTAAATCAAATTTTCTTGGTGAACACCTTTTTTCCACGGTAATCTACAGTCATCTTATTGTGGAAATTATGATTCTCGTAAATATTTTGGACATTTTCAAAAGTAATGTTGCAAATAAATCTCCCAGGGCAAACAGAAAAATAAAGTTTCATGAAATAGCGATTTATTTAGGTACTATTGTACATACCTCTGGCATTACAAAATTTTGAAGTTCTTCCTCAGTAAAATTTAACAAATTCTTTTGTAGGGCAAAGCTCATGTCAGCCATTTTGGTTGCCAACGTGCTTGTGACTATGCCTTATGAACTTTTTCTACATCCCCACATCTTTTATCATAGAAACATTCAAACTAGTCCCACCCCATGACCTATTCAAGATGTCAAACAATTATTCATAATTCTCAGGAAACTAAAAGGCAAAAAAGAAAAATCAATCCCTGTAATAGGGTATAATTTTGCCCTTTTCATTTTTTAAAAACCTCAATAATTCTTCCCTTCCGTAGCTCTTCATTGATATAATTACAGCCCCGATTCAGAGCCAAAACCAGAGTCAAAACAAACAGCAGTTGATGAGGTTCATCTTTCAGGTCTGATTTTCTCACAAATAACAGACCCCACTCCTTTACTCTTTAACTTTCATGCTGAAATTCTATATACAAGACCAATCCAGCTTATTATCAGAGTGAACGTAAACAATCATCAGCCATCAATTTGTAAACCAGAGTACACTGTGTACTAGAAAACTTGAACTACAAAATACTAGTACATATATCTATGTGTGTATTTCTCAAGTTACCAAATTCTATGTACAGCTAGATATTCTTCCATATGCATGTGTAGCACTATACACCACTCTTATTACCTTATTGCCTTAATCTCACTTCAACAGATTTATCAAAGACATAATTTTTGCAAATATATGGATTATTCATGATAACTTTCTTTTGGTATCAAAGTAATTCTGCAATTTTACGCAAGAACACTAATTTTACGCAAGAACACTAATATTATGCAAGAACACTAATATTATGCAAGAACACTAATTTAATGCAAGAACACTTTTCTGAGAATAAAACATATTTAGTTGCATACTCATGCTGCACTTTACAACCATAAATTGGCTTCTATTCAATAAAATGATGTGGTCTTACAATTAACTGTGGCCAACACCTCTATCAATTGAGAACAAAATATTTAAAGGAAAAATATCAATGAACTTGGCTGATAATAAAATTTCATTTCAGTATGAGCAAAGTATTCGAGAAGTGTGCTGATCTCTTTTATGCTTTACAAGAAATCATAGTAATTTTTGGGTCACATGTGAATAAACTAGGAAGAAACTGCCTCAATTTCCAGGTTACCTAGAAAGTGTGCCAGTGTTGATTGAGCAATATGAAATGAACTGTTAGTTATTTGGTTACTTTCTATAGACATATAGCAGATTGATTAAGCCAACATATATTTTTATAGATGGTCAGTAAGAAACCTAATAATGATTGCATTCTGTCCCACTATATACAATTTATGACTTCTTACAATTATATTGTGAATTTCAGCAGTTTTTGTTGCAGTTATTTTTGCTACTGACTATCTATAGAAATATAGATGGCAATCATGTGACATGTTTTATCCAATGACTGCGACATTCTAGTCTGAGATAAAAAAAAAAATAAATAAAAGAGACTATGTACTGATTTTGAGCATGGTTTAAAATATTCAGACTAAAACATCTATTTTTCAAAAATCCGACTACTTTCTAAATAGCACTAACTAACTTGTCTCAAATTTTTTTTTTCTTCTTCTTTTTTTTTTTTTTTAAATTTGGCCCTTTAAAATCATGAAAATTAAGGTGAAATCTTTCAAAGATTTAAAATGTTCTTTTGTTCAAGTTCAATTTATGTGTGATAGTAACATAATATTTACAAGCAGTTTTACACCTACATATCTTGTATAATTTAAAGTAAAATATGATGCATTTTATCGTCTGCCTTCATTTTGTAACTTTTTGTACTGGATTTTATTTTTAAGAAAACAGATAACATGGTTTATTTTTCTACAATGACTTATCAGTGATCTTATGAGGTAATAATATGATTTATGAAAATGGTACCAAAATCTGCTCTTTTTCATCAAAATGTTAAAAATTCTTGGAAGTATTGTACAGTCATAGAATCATACCTTAGAATCTTTAGCATTTCTCTATAAGAACATAGATCAGAAAGCTGTACACTCTCTTCTTCCAAAAACATACTCCCCCCCCCCCCCCCCCCCCCAAAAAAAAACAAAACCAAAAACAAAAACAAAAAAAAACACACCAAAATTAAAAGTAAATTTATCGGGCCAAACAAATTAAGCCCATACTATACATTGTTTTTTATCTACATTTTTAATGACTTACTATAAGCTTTCTCTATGACAAACTGACACACTTTAATACGATCACTATGACTGCCATTTCCGAGACATATTCTACCACAGACATACTGTGATATGACTGTTACAGCTACATTTTATGACATACAGTGATATGACAATTATAGTTACATTTCACGGCATATAGTGATATGACCATTATAGCTACATTTTAAGGCATACTGTGATATGACTAGCATAGGTATATCTGCTTGATATACTGTAATATGACTGTTACATTTATATATTTTACATTCTGTGATATGATTGACACAAATACCTTATTGGCATATCGTACTATGATCAAAATTACTATTTTTGACAGGTCGCAATTTGTTGATATAGCTATTCTTTTGAAAAAAAAAATATGATTTACCTTGCTACCTTTTAATATAATGTGATTGACAAAACTACCTTTTTAACATAAATGATTGACATAGCTACCTTCTTGACATAAATGTGATTTACATAGCTACCTTTTAGACCTGAATATGATCAACAGTCACCTTTGATATAAATATGATTGACATAGCTACCTTTTTGACTAAATATAATTGGCATAGCTACCTTTTGGACATAAATATAATTGACATAGCTACCTTTTGGACATAAATATAATTGACATAGCTACCTTTTGGACATAAATATAATTGGCATAGCTAACTTTTGGACATAAATATAATTGACATAGCTACCTTTTGGACATAAATATAATTGTCATAGCTGCCTTTTGGACATAAATATAATTGGCATAGCTACCTTTTTGACATAAATATAATTGGCATAGCTACCTTTTTGACATAAATATAATTGACATAGCTACCTTTTTGACATACTGGGCAGCATCTTCCTCCTTGTACACCTCTGCACTAACAGCACCTCTTCTGTTTCTGACTATGTTCTTGAGAGGGAACTGAGAGCTAGGTATTTCATCTGCAACATCATCACTGGGAGGAGTAGCAGATTTACTCTTTGTTTTCTGTTCCTGTCAAATATAACATGTACCTGTGTAAAATGCTACATTTAAAGTTTCATACACTTCTTATTATGAATTTCTTTTTCTTTTCTTTGCTAAATCCATAGTCAGAACTCACGGGTCTTCGCCCTGTTACAATGCATTCATTTAACGCAGTATGTGAAAACTAGCGGGTTCCGACGATGAAATAAAGCAGTCTGCAAACCGTTTTCTCATTACCACTACAGGATCTAGCAAACAGAGATTTTTTCTTCCTTTGCAAGAATACAACCTTCACATACAAAAACCAGTACATGTATTAACTGCAATAAAACAGCTGACATAGTTTTAATTGCCCTATAAACATAACATGCTATAAGGCTTCAAAACATTTCCTAGTTTAAATGCAGACATTACAATAATCATCAATGTTATGTCATAATCATGCTTTCCACAAAGGTTTCTAAAATTTGACTTTGCAATGTACATCAATTTAAAACATGTTTAACTTTTAAGCAACAAGAATTTTTTTTTTTTTTTTTTTTTTTTTACAAAATCACAAATCCTTTTGCAAATTCTACGCAAGGCTATGAAAATGAATAAAAGTTAACACTATAATGAAAATGTTGGTCTATATTTCTGCTTACCTGGCAAATGTTCATAGTTAATAAGCTCAGGTCACAAAGTGTCAGATATAACAATACTGAAATCTCACAATATTATCTATTTGTGTAACTCAGTGAATCTTCCTATCAGTCTGTGATGGTCCAAGCGATCTGGGGAACATACTACAGAGTCAAACAGAAAACTTTAAACCTCTACTTAAACCGCCATCCAATTTCTGTATTGATCACAACACTCATCCTTAAGAAAAACATATCCAAACATAGGATTTTATTTCCTAATCTTCAAACACTGTTCTAATTTGATATTCATAGTCGCAAAGTCCTCCAAAAAACAGCCCTACAGAAGTCCCTATTCTCTTTCCTAACTTTTTTATTTGCTGGCTACTCAATCCACAAACAAACAAATTTCTATCCAACAATCCCACATTTCCTGTCAAACTCCACGACAAACCAGAGGTCTTTCACCACTCTCTCTCTCTTTTTTTTAGGATGTTGATGTTGGCAGGCGGACTGACACAAACCAAGACCCTTGGCCAATCTCATTTGTTCTCAGTGCTTCCTCGATTCTACTCATTACTTCTGTCTTGATTACTTTCTCTCTATGTTATATCAACTCTCTTTGGTATCTGATTCTCGATTCATGAATATAATTCTAAGCAGTCTTGGGAATAGCACTATCTTTGTGATTTATTAAATCAAGAGCACAATCCACAAAATGAAATGCTGGCTGTAACACAATCTTAAGCTCATTGAGCTTGTCAGTTGGGATGTTCCTCAATTCTACCTTTATTAAATGGTATGGAATAAGACATGATGTCACTATTTATTTCTGTTCTGGGCAGATCTTTTCTTAAAGGCGTCATGAAAATGTGTTAGTTTGTAACTGAACTACTAAATCAGCTATCTGATTAAGGCATTCTTGTTCTGATGATACTCTAATTCATTAAGATAAACATGTTAATGTCTTGCATATCTTCACTAAATAATACACACAATAACACATTTCAATTGAAACAGTCCGATGCCTAGATTAAAAGTTTAAAAGACCACTAAAATACAACTGGGCAGAACTCCAGTTGCAACACATCAATAAAATTTACAGCTAAACAGGACTTAACCTCACACACTTCAACAATCTACAACAGTATGTTGGTGACACTATCACGCAAATCTGGTATTCAACAGACTTCTGAAGAAGCTGAAACTGCATAAACATGTCAAAATTCAAAAGGAATCGCTGATCTCTCGACAGTCTGTCCTAGCTGCAATTTGTCAATGAAGCTGAGAGAAAGTTCAACATTGACAGTGGAGAGATGATGACAAAAGCCAACAATGAACACCCCATGCATTGATCCCAGTCTGATCAAGGAGACACAATATAATGGATGGCCTATTATTGTGGACTTACTGGGATAAAAAGCAAAAATTTGTTTTTTCTGGTTCCCACACCATTAAATTCCATCAGTCAGCACTAAGACCAATAATCAATCTCTCTTTACTGCAAATGGCAAGCATTCTTATTGTCACTCTCCAAGAGTATCACAACATATTGCTTTGAAGGATTCTAAATTTTGCTTGAAAATATACATCTCTTAAAATTTCAAGCATAATAAATTTTAATAATTTCCATGCTTAATACCAATCTGACTTGGAGAAAAAAAAACTGCAAGCCACACAGAAAAGAAATAGAGAAAACAATTTCCTTTACTGGTAATTCATGCTGCTAAAAGATAACGGGGACTACGAGGAATTAAATGGAATATCGACAGACCCAGCTATTGTTTATGTTGTTTGTTTCTCTGCTCTTACAGCAGCATTGTCTTTCTATAACAATCAATAACCCAACTTCAAGGTCTCTGAATGGAATAAAGTACGGCAAGGTCTCTGAATGGTATAAAGTACTGCAAGGTCTCTGAATGATATAAAATATTGCAAGGTCTCTGAATGGTATAAAATATTGCAAGGTTTCTGAATGGTATAAAATATTGCAAGGTCTCTGAATGGTATAAAATACTGCAAGGTCTCTGAATGGTATAAAATACTGCAAGGTCTCTGAATGGTATAAAATACTGCAAGGTCTCTGAATGGTATAACGTACTGCAAGGTCTCTGAATGGTATAAAATATTGCAAGGTCTCTGAATGGTATAAAATATTGCAAGGTCTCTGAATGGTATAAAATACTGCAAGGTCTCTGAATGGTATAAAGTACTTCTCGAGCAAACTGGGTCCTGACCTTGTTATGCAGAACTTTATCAATAATTACAGGCTTCCATCAAGAATTGTTCCTGTGATTTGGACCTATGAAGGCAGCAATTGTTAACAGTGCGCCCTTCTTTTGATAGTTGTTAGTAACAAAGTCCAAGGTGTGATCACCATATGACAGAACACAGTGTCTCTAATTTTCTAATTACTGTTAAGATAACAAATAATGCTTATATATATTACATGTCTGTCATTTTCTTTTCTTCTACACATACACACTGTAAAAACTTTAATCATAGTTCTGTCCTCTCTGATACTGACCCAATTCAGTGCAACAATGTTTGGAATATTGGTTATATTATCTCTTATACTGTGTTCAGTGGATTTTGTGCTGTACTTTGATCATTGTATTTTCTGCAGTGTTAGAAGTTCATTTGCTCAATAAGTATCTGCCACTTCATTTACTTGAAACAACAAGGCAATATAAACAAGTATCTCACACTGCATTCACTCTTGTAGGGCAATATAAATAAGTATCTAACACTGCATTCTCTCTTGTAGGGCAATATAAATAAGTATCTACACTGCATTCTCTCTTGTAAGGCAATATAAATAAGTATCTCACACTGCATTCTCTCTAGTAAGGCAATATAAATAAAGACTACAAGCAATTCACTTTGATATATGTTACGATAATTCAATTTAATGGTTCACATTTATTACATCATATAAACCGTGTTGATGCTAGGTTGTGCCATGAAAAGGTAAAGATAATGAACAGTAATCAATTTCGTAAGGAATACGAAATAGAGAGATGGGCAAATAAGAATCCCTGGAAACACCAGGAGTGGGGTCAGGTTCCTAGGAGGAGTAAGCATCCCCTGTTGACTGATTACCCCAGCCACAAGCCATATATCTTTATCAGGTAAATAGAGTAGCAAAAGTCTAAATCAGTGTGTAAAGAAAAGCCTAACAATTGGTATCAAACACGTCAAACAGCATTTGACCCATTGACAGGTTGTACTGGCAAACTAGATCATATTAACAACCATAGAATTTGACGTCCTGGTTTAATGATGTCATAATAGAGCTCCTCTGTTTCCAGTTTGTTGCTATGGTAATTTTGCTGAAGTTGTTTTCAATGGATTATTGGATTCTGGAACAATTTTAATTCTTGGAATTCATAAAACTGTCAGTAAAAGTCTTTAGTCACAACTAACAAACAATGATATCAAATGTTGTGATTGTTTAATAATTATTTGTACTACTTTGAATAACACCATTTTAAAAAAAAAACTAAATCAAAAGGAACAAAAGTAATTTGTAGTTTCTTTTCATCAGCTGATATGCACCAGGGCACCAGCATAACAGAGTATTAATTACAGCATATACTTTAATCAAACATGAACACAATCATATTATCATCAACGAAAACTTTCAAAACATGTACTTGCAATGTTTTGTCATCGGTTCTAACCAAACTTGCATCTGCACTACCTGGGGATATTTGCTTGTCACAAACTGTACCAAGAAGATAACACACAATACTCACAAACAGGACCAGAAATGTAATACTCACAAACAGGACCAGAAATGTAATACTCACAAACAGGACCAGAAATGTAACACTCACAAACAGGACCAGAAATGTAACACTCACAAACAGGACCAGAAATGTAATACTCACAAACAGGACCAGAAATGTAATACTCACAAACAGGACAGAAATGTAATACTCACAAACAGGACAGAAATGTAATACTCACAAACAGGACCAGAAATGTAATACTCACAAACAGGACAGAAATGTAATACTCACAAACAGGACCAGAAATGTAATACTCACAAACAGGACAGAAATGTAACACTCACAAACAGGACAGAAATGTAATACTCACAAACAGGACCAGAAATGTAACACTCACAAACAGGACCAGAAATGTAATACTCACAAACAGAACAAGAAATGTTACATGCAAAAACAGGACCAGCAGACATGCTATCGAAGGTTTCCTAAGAATAGTCCTAAAACATGACTTAAGATATATCTTAGGATGGACATAGAAGTGCTCTTAGGACTATCCTAACTAGTCTGCAGAATCAACAAAGTTAAGATAAGACACGTCTAAGTTTATCTTAGGCCAGGCCAAATGATGTCTTAACTTTAGGAGAAATCTTAGGATATATCTTAAGTTAGGACAGATTCAATGGCCTCACTTGGGACTAAGATACACCCTAAGTATATCTTAAGATATGTCTTAGTTCTAAGATGGCTTTGATAGCATGCCTGCAGAATTGTAACTCGCAAAACACAACAATCTTAGGGGGAGGGGGGGGGGATTACTCATTTTCTGATCTAAAAGGATAGAAGGAAAAATAATTAATGAATGAAATCTATCTATAGGAAACTTGTTTTAAATAAAATGTTAAAGGAAGTTAAGAATCATTATTTAAATCATGGAACTATAGCAATATAAAGGGCAGATAAGAATATCAGAGATGCCAGCTGTAATGATTTCAATAGCAATGCAAGAGACAGAGAAAACACAAGATGCAGAAATATTTCTAAATGATACGATCTTCGATTTGTCAGCTCCCTTTATCCCTAGTGGCATATAAACCCATGAATTACGACATTCTACAGCAATGCACCAGACCCCCACTATGCAGTAGTTTTGTATCATGAATATATAATAGGACAACAAATTATCTGGACTATTCCCATGTGTATTATGTTGTTGTGAAACTGGCTAACTAAGTCCTTTACAGTGTAAAATGGTAATCTCCTGTGGTATTTTTATGTCATGCAAATGGATGACAATTCTATCATTTCCTCATCCATTGTGCAGGTGTTGTAAATTATGGAATGGATCAAAGGATCTGTCAAAAAAATACAGGAAGGGCATAATAAGAGGCCTATGCTGTAGACTACTTGAAGTATGCTGACATTTATACTGATCCATACCCACCCAGAAATGCTGCTAAAATTGTCTATATTCTACATTTATACTACTCCATACCCACCCGGAAATGCTGCTAAAATTGTCTATATTCTACATTTATACTACTCCATACCCACCCGGAAATGCTGCTAAAATTGTCTATATTCTACATTTATACTGCTCCATACCCACCCGGAAATGCTGCTAAAATTGTCTATATTCTACATTTATACTGATCCATACCCACCCGGAAATGCTGCTAAAATTGTCTATATTCTACATTTATACTGCTCCATACCCACCTGGAAATGCTGCTAAAATTGTCTATATTCTACATTTATACTGCTCCATACCCACCCAGAAATGCTGCTAAAATTGTCTATATTCTACATTTATACTGCTCCATACCCACCCGGAAATGCTGCTAAAATTGTCTATATTCTACAGCATTTGATGATGTTTCTTGTGACAAACTCTTTTACTGAACTGCACGAAAGCCAGAGATATTTTTTCACAAAAGTAAATGCTGCATTTTGTAATCATAACTGTTGGATAAAAATTGTGCTTGGTACAACTGGAAAACTTATTCCACACACAGGGAAAGGGGCAAAAAATATATCACTGTAAATCTAAGATAACTTATGACACAACACTCTGCACAGATGTGAATAAAATGCAATGATCGCTTAAACATACACAAAGTGCTGTCTTGTGACACAAATTTCAACACTCATAGAAACTTGTCTTCCACAGGAGGATTCTCCATTTGATGTAATCCTGTGGGCATACAGGTTACAGTAAGTCTTCAGTACCCCTTGTTTGTCACAAGAGGCGACTAAATGAGGTGGTCCTTTGGATGAGAACGATTAAAAACAGAGGCCCTGTGTCATAGCAGGTGTGGCACGATAAAGATCTCTCCCTGCTCAAAGGTCACAAGTGCCTGGGCTTAGGCCTAAATTTTGCAGTGCTTCAACAACAATGGTGATGTCCCCATATGAGTGAAAAATTCTCGAGAGGGATGTTAAGCAATATACCACCAACCAACCTTGTAATGTAAGGAAGATGCTATCTCAACAAGTACCTTGGCTCTTTTTACACCTGGGGACTGACCAGGTGAATCATTAAACACAATGTGTGATAACCACCTGCTCACCTGTTCATCTTCTGTTGATTTCATTTCATCCTTCCCTCCACCCAATGGTTTTTCTTCGCCTTCTTCTCTACCAGGCTGCTGAGATTCTGTGTGTTCCACATTGTTTTTGCTAGAGGTGGACACAGAATGTTCAGTCATTTTGTCTGGCTCTTTTTCATTCTGTTCTGCAGTTTTACTGGTTCCTGTCCCCTGTAATTCTTCTTTCCGTTTTTCTGTATATGTCCCTTCCTTCCCTGTCACACTGTCTTCCTGAAGACTCTGACCAGGAAGAAACTTTCTCAGCTTATTTCCCATAATGTCACAGTTAACCAATGCTCCAGCAAGTTCCCAGAGTTAAACCCCTGCAGGAAACACTATCTGATCTGTACAAGTAAGTCCAAATTTACAAATTGTGATACAGTACTTGCAATCCTGCTTTTCTACCGCAGTTCGTAATACAACAGATTAAGAAGTTTTCTGGACAGCTATGGCACTTCATCACATTTTCACTACCAGTGTCATGTTCACATCAAGCCCACTTCTTGTCAGTGTACAGCAGAAAAAAAAAAAACAACACACCACACAGTGTGCAGTACTACGAAGGGAAGAGCTCCGCAGCCAAGAACACAGAACATCCAATAACACTAGAGATTTTATCTCCAAGCTGTGTCCCTGTTCAGCTTATTCAACTCTCCTCCATGTTAGATAATAATTAATTGTTTCTGTAGCATTGTTATAGCCAGATTCTGTCACTTTGATAATGTGAGTCAATAAGAAAATGGAACAAATTCCTGAATCCGATACTGTACCCAAAAATCAATTTTTGTGTCCAACAACATGAAAAATGTTAATTGTAATGAGACATGAACCTTTCTACAAATTAGCAGACCTTGTATCATTTACTTCCGATCCTCATGGTGAAATAATCTAACTACCAACTGATGCATCCATAATAATTTTTTTTCCCAATATTCACATATTTTAAAAAAAACAAAACAAAAAGATAACATTTAATGCAATCTGCTACAGTGTTTTCTCAATGACACAGGCGAGGATTCTGGGTTAACACAGAGCCAGATGTCATGATTAAATACAATATTCCTGTACAGAACATTCCAGTGGACACAGCATTACAACCCACAGTCACAAAACCTCCCACAATATGTCCATATTCCTTACAGTCTCCGTCAGCTTTCCCCCAAGGTCACTCCAGGGGGCCGTCTCCAGTTAATACAAAGTTCACGCACTAAATAATAAACAGGTAAAACCAACAAATTCAACCAGCCATGAATCATTAATAAGGCAGTCGCGACCTTAAAAGCTGTATATAACCAGAGGCTTCGTTTTAGTCCAGCTTCTCAGACACAGCATTATGGTGATGAGACAGACTTGAGAATGTAAAACACTGTCATATCAGGGGACTCTTTTCCAGCTGAGTTTGACAGACTATCTGTGATTGCAATGTTCATCATTTATCATTGATGTGGCATTGATGTGACATCTATCATTCATGAACGGAGTATTGCTGCTGCTTACAAAGTACTCAATATAATATTAACGATTTGATGAAAACCACAAATTCACTTCTGAATGGATCTCCTCAAGCCTACAACTTCACCAGTATCTGCATGATTGATTAAATTAAGCATTTCAATTAGTACTTCACCATATCCATTTCTTAACCGGACGGTGGTGGGTTTTTCTTCTGACCAACACTTTGACTTTCAACTCCTTTGTTATCATTTAAAATAAAAGCCATATCAATGCAGGTTTAGATTTTCTTTCAATATAAACCTCTACATTGCTGCACATGAACTAAAAGTTTTACAAAATAGTCAGAACTGTCTGCAGGGTTCCAAAAGAGAGGATATAAACTAAGGCAGGGAGAGGGGGCAACACCTCACAACCACACCTAGAGCAGACCCTCACAACCACACCTAGAGCAACCCCTCACAACCACACCTTGAGTAAACCCTCACAACCACACCCAGAGCAACCCCTCACAACCACACCCAGAGCAACCCCTCACAACCACACCTAGAGCAACCCCTCACAACCACACCTAGAGCAACCCCTCACAACCACACCTTGAGTAAACCCTCACAACCACACCTACAGGCATTAAACATATTACTTGATTATGCGTTGTAGAATGAATTGAATGCAACATGTTTATCACATGAAGAATTGACAGTTTCTCTATGGGATGTGTTTCTAACTCATTCTACAGGAAAAGACTGCATCATTAAGTTGAAAAATATATAATAAATCCAGTGTTTATACTCATGACAGGCAATGCTTAGTTGCTTAATAAGTTAGTTTACAGAGGTGTGTTTGTATAGAGCAAATTAGTTAGAGGATAGGTGACCTAATACACAATTTTTAGAAACAAATTTCTGAGCATAATCACAAATGTTGAATTATAGAAATCAATAGAATATCAGAACTTACATCATTTCATAATGTGAAAGTGGATTATTGCTTCCTGTTATAATGAAAGAGTTTCCACATTATTTTTAAAAATATCTGGTACCTCTGATAATAACGGAAGCATGCACAGAGCAGACAAATTGAAAGTACTTTTGTTTTTGCCTTTGATACCTTCACAAATAGTAATGACAGCTATTTCCTCATGAATGCATTGCAGTCATGAACAATGCATGTATGAATTTTGATAAATATAGTACATCTATTTTAATGACTGGGAATTCCAACAGAGATGAAAGAAGAATGTTAATATAAAAAATAAATTTCAAACGGGTATGAACTGCAACACTTCACACTGTCATACTTTTCATGAAGTGTTAATGTGCTTCATGAGGTATTATGCCGTCGTGAAGTGTTACATTCATACCCTCATGTATCCTGTGGCTCATGTATATTCAAAACGACGTTTCATATCATTTGCATAGAAGATGTCAACAACAAAAAAATCAAACACTTACAGAGACATTTTCTCAATAAAATACTTAAATATTTTAAAATTTACTGCTTACCACATATACGAGAAATTAAAAAAAAAAAAAAGAAAAAGCAAAGTAAGTCTGGACCTATTCTATAGCATAAAGAACTCCATACTGTTGTTAAGTTCCCATTTTCTCTGACAGAATGCAGATACGAGGACACCTCTGACAGTACGAGAACACTCTCAGGTTAAGTTGACCCTTAACAATAAACATATTACACTGTACTTATTTAGAAGAAGACCCCATGAGGATCCGGGTTGTAAGAATAGATCCTCAGTACCCCTTGCTTGTCATAATAGGTGACTAAATTGGGCAGTCCTTCGGATGAAACTGCAAAAACCGTTGCACAGCATGTGTGGCACATTAAAGATCCATCCCTGCTCAAAGGCCATAAGGGCTGAACATAGACCTGAATTTGCAGCCCTTCACCGGCAATGGTGACGTCTCCATATGAGTGAAAGATTCTCGAGCGGGACGTTAAACAATATTTAATCAATCAATTAATCAATTTAGAGGAAGATCTCTTCCATCAAAGACATTATAAAAAGAATACATCACAAGATGTAACAGCTTTGTTAAAATGATCTTGCTGATTTTTATGACAAATCAAGGAAATGAAAATCACTGATTATGTCACATTTATCATTTCTTTAGCTAAACAGTATACATTTCCCTTACTACACTTTGATATCGAGGTCAACCACAGCAAATATTTATGTCCTTAATTCTAGCAAATTGCTTTTGACTAATCTGAGATACGAAGAGACATAGGTTTTAAAGAAATCATGCAAGGTCAAAATTTAATCATTTCCAGTTTCCACCCAAAACATTTAAGCAAAATTCTAATCAGGTACCAAAAAATTCAGTTACAGCCAAGTAGCTTGTAATGGCATTTGTTAGGGCAATATCAATAATGATATTGGTCATTCAATAACTCCCAAGTCCCAGACAGCTCTACTGACAGGAAATCACGATCTGTTTACTTAAAACACAAAGTTAACCCTACCAGTCTAACAAAATCCATACATTTTATCACAAAGACTGCCAGTACAGGCCCATGGCTTAATGTCTTCATAAAAAAGTTAATCAAGGTATCAATATTTCATACAAAATGAGCTCTATGCTAATTTTGAATACCCAGGTACTCTAGTACCTCAGAATTTCAAAATGCATTTTGAAATCCTTGACTGCTTATAATCAAATTTCCTATTCCTATCATGTGCTCTTAACTGTATTGATCTTTGCTCAAGACTATTAACGAATGTATGCTATGCCTCAATTCTGATGTCTTCACATATCTTGAAGTTCTTGAAATCCCTAATCACGAACACATCTATACATGTATTAAGGCTGGAATACAACATATTTGTGGTAGTCTTATAGCATGAACAGTCCATTTATTACTCAAAGTTTTAACTACATTTAAAAGTTTTAAATAACATTTGCAAAGTAACCAAAATTACACATTATTATGGTATATTAACAATGTCTTTCAATATCTAAGATATCCAGGCCTGCTAATAATGTCTTGTTGTATCCTGGATACATGGTATATATCCTGGGTTTTAGGACATTCAATATTTAAAACTTTCTTTTTCATTCAATGAATATTCACAAAAATCTAGAACATGAAATCTAGAGACTGATTTTTCCTTCACAAGCTTATATCATTTCAGTTCAGCAAGTTCTCACACACCAATGACATGTACATTGTAAGTTCATCAAAATTTACCACATTCATCACTTGATAATTTGAAAAAAGCACGTTTCAGGCTCATTTCATATCTTTTATTCCACATCCAGAATTACCAATGTTATCTATGTTTCCCAGACATGAATTGAGATTTTCCGATACTAGTTCTCATTCAATAACCTGGGTTTAATTTAATCAATAAACACAATTATGAAAATGTATCAATGATATGATTTTGTACTTCAGTGTAAATGCTTCATTACTTGTGAGAAAATGAATATTAGCAATTAGTAGGTCAACCAACAAGCTCCCATTAGAAACATTTCTCAGGTGAGAGTTCGAGTAACTAAAGAAGAAATTATCTATGGCCATTAAGTTCTTAATCACAAGCGAACATTACAACACATATGATCCTCGATAAAAAAGGAGTCTGTATTTTCTGTGTTTTACACTTGCTTTCAGCATTAGATAATGAGAAGACGTTCTCTAGTTTCACACTGTCAACAGCAGACACAATTGATCTTCAATGCCAGCAGGGGCTGACAACTCCGCACCAGTAACACGTTAGCATGAGCAGTAGATTTGTATAGTGTATTTCACATCACATCATCTTTTGAAATATATTTCAGCTGTTTGATCATTAAAATCTGAATTTTCTTGTGACGGCATTTTTCAATCAGTGCTACTAGATGCATTTACTGGTCAGAGACAGATGTACTATGAATCCAGACTCTGGTACACAATTATCAATAATCTTAATAATAAGCTTTCAAAATGATGTCAAAAAATTAAATATGGCATAACTTTGTGACTCTGTGGTCACTGTCACAGCTATAACTGATATCACCATTTTTAGGTGAGTATATTTCACTTAACAAGAGGACTACAGAACACATATTAAAAAGGTGTTGTAATCCTGCCCAACATTATGCTATTCTAATTCTACAAATTTTTATGTTTTCAAAGCATAAAGGTATTAATAACCTGGCACTCTGTATACAGAGACTGAAGTTTATAGGCAGTAGAAGATCTGGACCCAGTTGCACAAAAATTAGCTAAGTTTAAGTGACAGTTAACATCTAGTTAACACCACATAACTGTAACAAGTTAACTGACAGTTAACACCACATAACTGTAACAAGTTAGCTGACAGTTAACATCTAGTTAACACCACATAACTGTAACAAGTTATCTGTTAGTTAACATCTAGTTAACACCACATAACTGTAACAAGTTATCTGTTAGTTAACATCTAGTTAACACCTCATAACTATAACAAGTTAACTGTTAGTTAACACCACATAACTGTAACAAGTTATCTGTTAGTTAACATCTAGTTAACACCACATAATTGTAACAAGTTATCTGTTAGTTCACATCTAGTTAACACCACATAACTGTAACAAGTTATCTGTTAGTTAACATCTAGTTCACACCACATAACTGTAACAAGTTAACTGACAGTTCAGATCTACTTAACACCATATAATTGTAACAAGTTCACTGTTAGTTAACATCTAGTTAACACCACATAACTGTAACAAGTTAACTGTTAGTTAACATCTAGTTAACACCACATAACTGTAACAAGTTATCTGTTAGTTAACATCTAGTTAACACCACATAACTGTAACAAGTTAACTGACAGTTCAGATCTAGTTAACACCATGTAATTGTAACAAGTTAACTGTTAGTTAAAGTTAACTAACCTTCATGCAACTGGGTCCTGAGTACTGTATCTACCAGTAGGTAGTGGGCATCGATATCAACAAAAAGTCAGAAACTATCAGTAAGATTGGTTCTATAACACTATATATAGTAACAGTGCGACTCACTGGGACTCACTGTGAACAGTTTTGCATCCAGTATGACATATGAAATGAGATTAATTACAATTGCTTCAAAGAACATGAGAAACAACAAGATAACACCTCCATTGTAAAAAAAAAAAAAAAAAAAAAAAAAAAAAAAAAAAAAAGAAGATCAGAGTTGTTAAAAAACAGCAAGCCTTGTAAGCAGTATCAAAAGTTTATGAAGAGCAGCCTCAGCGCGCACGTCAGATTAATATGAGGAGCCTCCCAGAATGAACTTTATCAATGAGGTTCATGATTTCATAAAAGAAAAAATTACAAGATTTTATGATTTATAATGAGAATCATCCATGCAAGTGACACGGAGCCACAGATGCAACTATTATAGCTGAACATTATCCTGAAAAATTAGGTCATGTACAATTAAGTGAAACCATCATAATATGGACCATCAAAAAACAATTCTCACCTACTGGAAAAAAAACAAACATAATTTGGTTACTCGGCTACAAAAATAAAGTTGACTGATGCTGAGCATTGTAGTCATGAATTGTGTCAAGGTCATCCATACATGTTTGAATCATGTAAGGTGAATTAGTTTCCTCAAAACAGGACTATTAAAATAGTTAATCCTACTGTCCACTGATGCCAAAAGCATAAACAATGTCTGGAATATCACGGTTGATATCCAAGGACATTCCTCCAAGCAAGGAAATATTACAAAGCATCTCACAGAATGTTTTGTCTACAAGAGCTTTTAAGTGACACACAGGATCACAGGCTTTACCTGAGAATTTGTTAAAAGTATCACTAGCCCCAAGAGCTAAGAAGAAATCTAAAAATAAAAAAAAATCCTGTTTTGTATATCTAAGCTAAATTCTATTATTCACCAACATTATTAAACAAGAGACCATGGGCCACAGCACTCACCTGAGTCACTTTGGCCTATACTTAATGATTTTCCCCGGGGACCATCATTTTAACAAATTTGGGATGAAGATTTTTAAATTACCCCACCCTACTTTTGCATTTTTGTGATTATCTCCTCTTTGAAGGGGGTATAGCCCTTCATTTGAACAAATTTGAATCTCCTTCACCCAAGGATGCTTTGTACCAAGTTGCATTGAAGTTGGCCAGCTGGTGCTGGAGAAGATTTTTAAAATTTGTTAGAATATTTTTGCTATTTCACCATTATCTCCCCTTGGAGAAGGGTGTTGCCCTTTATTTGAACAAACTTCAATCCCCTTGATCAAGGGATGAATTGTGCCAAGTTTGGTTAAAATTGGCCCAGTGCTTCCGGAGAAGTTGATAATGTGAAAAGTTTACATACAGACAGACAACAGGTGATCAGAAAAACTCACTTGAGCTTTCAGGTGAGCCAACAAGATGTATTCTTAAAACGTAAATGCCATCAAAAAGTGCCTATATTGATGAAAGACTACATAATATTATATATGTAACACTAACACATTACAACTAATTTGGACCCGTTCTAGAGTCAATACCCCTGGGGTTGTAAAATTCACAATTTTGGTAAACCCTTCACTGGTTTTCCTAAGAATGCATTTAGCTTTTATACCATATCAGCAAACTTAAAAAGTCTTTCAAATGACAAAGACAATAATCATCATAATAATTTTGGCTCCACCCCCAGGAACCAAAAACCATTATCCCTGGGATCATGAAATTTACAATTTTGGTAAAAAACTACCTACTCCTTCTCAGTGTTTTGTTACAAGTTAGTGTCAATAGCATGAAATAAGATATTATTTAAATTTTAAACATACACACTATATATACTAAATTTGGCCATGCCTGACTGGAGTCAGAACCTCTACCCAGGGAATCATGAAATTTACAATTTAGTTAAGAGGCCTTCCAGCTCTACATCCACTATCCATTTAGTTTTTTTTCTTACAGGTGTGCAGTTGTAGAGAATACTGGTCAATGGATGGCAGTTTTTACCTGCCCCTAAGGCCCCTGAGTGCAGAAGCCCTGAAATCTACAACTTATGTCACCCTTGTCCCAATGATGCTTCCTACCAAATTTGAAAAGAATTGGAAAGGTAATAATCAAGAAGAAGTTAATGTTCAATTATTTATGCATGCCAAGCGACACATAACTGGCACTGATCAATTGCAATAGGTGACCAAAAAATGTTATTTCACACAGATAGTGGTGTTTCTCTGTGCTCAGTATATTTTTCATGCACAGGTATGAGCTTGATACTAATCCACATTTTCTATAGTGACTGTGGACTTCAAAGGATTACTCTCACTTAAAAAAACCCATTAATCTTCCGTCTTATTCCAGATTTGGGTCATAATGCTCAACTTCACAGAGCAGGGATATTAAGATATTAACTTGACATACTAATCTAAATCGTACAGTTTAATTAATAAAACATTCCTGTCTATAGATTACAGTTACGATATAGAGGAACTTTACGTCCAGTTTAAAAATTATTTCCATCTTAATATTCTTAAAATTAAAAAGAACAATTTAACTAACATATATATGAAATCAAATTCAAGATACAAGAATTAATTTTTCCATTATCTGATGTAGTTATAATTACTTCAATAATAGATTAATGGTGTTAGAGAAATATAAGCAAAATGAAGTATATAATGGCTATTACTTGCATCATAAAACAATCCACTGACTCCCAGAGGTTTGTAAGTACTACAAGCAATGAATCGACATACTTACGACCACCATCATTGTGTCGGGATCTTCCGAGAGAGAACTCTCCTAAAACATGGCTGGAAATTTCTCCAAGTTAGTGGTAGTAATTAACATCTGCAGAGGATCTCTGAGATTCTGCCATCATCTCATTACACCTCCATTATAGATATAAAATTTTCATACGAATATTGGCAGAGGTTAAGAGTAGTGCTCTCCTATCTCCCAGAAAACAAGTTCTCTGATGGGTAACATTCAGCGCTTTAAATCAGCTGAAAACATATGGTGGGGAATATGAAAACCTATAAATTTTTTTTATTTGAATTTTGACAGTTCAAAAGGAAACAAACAAAAATGAGCATAAACTGGTATTGGGGTTCTTTATTAAACTTATATGTCATATGTAGACAAAAATAATGAAGAAACAGGGACTACTGTTTATTAAGGACATTTTCTGGACAATCATTTTTTTCATCTCCTCGATATGAAAGTTCATGTATGATTTCCGAAATAAGTTTAAATTTTATATTGTTGTAATATTACCAATGTTTATATATATTGGCCTGGGTAGCTAAGTGGTTAGATCATCTAAATTGTAACGTATTAGGGTACCAGGTTCAATACCCAATTATTCCAAAGATTATTCTCTCCTTCTTTACTATGGTAATACCCATTTATACAGTTACATTTTTATTTGCAACAACAAAGAACTATCAAAATATGCAAACTCCAAAACAGACATGGTAATATACCCCAAGATTTTTTTGTAGAAAGGAGATAGAATGCAAGTAAATTGAATGTGACATGTCACGAAAAATTAAGAGGTGACAACAAATTTATAATCCATTCTTTATGAAAAACTCATTTTCAGCCCTGTCCATTTGGGCCTATGTAGTTAAGAAACTGTTTTTACTAAAACAAAGAGAAGTTTATTGGCTCAAATCAAGCACACTGTATAATTACATTTTTGCTTTCCAATTTTGAAAGAACTTTGTTGAGAAAGTGTTCAAGAGTAAATGAAACCTCTCAAATAATTATATTCAAAGAATCTTTCTTTCAAGTTTGATACAAGTTTTCTTATGAAGTTTTCTTATGACCGCACACCATTTCAACCTTAGGATATTTCCAACCGAAAGTCAGCTAGATCAAGAATCACTGGATCAACAGACTTGTGAATGAAATATTTTTACAGGCCCAATTTTATTTGTTTCAGTCTTTGGGCCAGTGACAAATTTCAAAGACAATAATTTCATTTCAGCAGTAGTTTATCAATTTTCTATCTACTGCTGAAGTGCATGCAAAATTAATAAATATATATATCTATGTGTGTGTGTGTGTGTGTGTGTGTGTGTGTGTGTTTCCTTTCTTTTCCATGTTTTTAGATCACAACACACAAAGGCTTAATCACGAAAACATTTATTCATTTTCAACAAACTTTTATCAGAACTACAAGCTTTCAGACACCTTGCACTAATTAAATGTGAATGAGAAATGGAGAATCTTTGATCCTAGGGATGTTTATTGCAGGGAAAAACTAGGTTAAAAGTCTCAGGGAGTCTCTGGAGGAAATGGAATTTATTAACGGTAATTAAGATAACTCATCAGCTGAAATTATTCCCACGGAAAACTGAAAACAAAAAACCATTTTAATTAACAACTGCCAATTCACCTGAATTTTGTCAGAATATTGCGTAAAATGTAAAAACTGAAAAATTATATATGTATAATGAAGCACAGGCAATTATATCACTTAGGTTCAAAATTACTATTAAAGAGTTAAATATTTTAATAGTAAGTTCAAACCAATGCATTATAATGGAGAGCTGCAGAACTCTGGTGTTACGGTCAAAGACTAAAATATAAAACCATAACGCCACTTACGGGCCATTATTTGGCTGCAGAACTGTTAATTAAAATTAAAAGGTAAAAAATTTCCCTTCACAGGTAAAAAATTTCCCATCCACAAGTAAAATTTCCCTTCAATGATAGAAACTACACAAAATTGTATGACATTTGAGCAAAAATAATTTTAAAATCTTCTAAGTCATTTTTTTTATAATAATTATCAATGTCTTGCAATATAGACTATAATCAGTAATCTATCAGTTTATATATATGTTTTGAGATGTCATATTCTGAAGACGTCCCACCTCACCCTCCTCTGTAAGCTACTGACTACATTTTTAAAGATTCCCCTTAACTATGAAAAGAGTAGTAGCACCTTTAAGCTGGATAAAACCCTGGGCATACTTTTCATGAAGAACTATTTTTAAGCATCATAGTTCAAACCCTCATGTATATTCAAAAATGAAATTCATTTCTTATCTACTTTCATTTCTGTTGAGATTCCCGGCCATTAAATTAAAAGTAGTTTATTTATTAAGTGGTTATGCACAGTTTGTATATAACTGCATTGCATTCATGAAGAAATGTATATCATTACAAAAAACCTTCAATGGAAAAAACAATGGAAATGTATAAATCATTATATTGAATTATGCATTGATACATACGTTTAAATTATTTTTCTAACAGTTTGTATTCACTCTTCAACCACTGGTCCATTGCACAAAACTAGTGGAGGCCTCCAAATTCGTTACATTACAACTATACACTAATTTTGATCACGCAACAATATTCGGGGAATTCAGATTTAAAAATAGTAGCTCTAAACCTGGAAATTTTGTTTGTTAGAAAATGTGTGCTATTAAGATGGTTTTGTATGTAACTTTCACTATAATCATTAATAAATTCAAAACTAAGTCTAAGATTTTATCAAAATAAATATTTTGGTTCTATTGAATATACAGCATTATATAGAAAATAATTTTTGTATTGGAACACAATAAATGTAATTTTGCTTCATTCTGAGGTTCTGAATAGGTTTTCTAACACAAATATTAATCACTTAAGTTTTAACCAAACTTAAATTCACACAACATGCTTCAATATAAATAATATTAACAAGACCATGCTGTTCTAGGATTGAGGCCAAAGGAAATGGGAAAAGTGACATTTTTGTTTGAGATGAGAAATTCATACTAATTATCAATTAAAAGTAATGCAAGCAAACATTTTTTTAATATGTATCATTAAGAGGAAAAAGGAAAAACTGCATTGTAAGGGGAGGAGTTGCATCATTAAAAGGGGGGATGTATCATTAAGGGGGAAAATGCATTACTGAAGGGAAGTATATCAGATATATATATGACTAGATTTAAAGCTTACTTTACAGGATTTTAAGCATATCTTTAAGGCATCTAAATCTAATATCAGTCCTGACACAATTTTGCAACTGGGAAAAAATCACCCACTGAATTTTGGGAAAATTGTGGCCTTTCTCTCTTTGGGAATGGAGACTGGCACTTTAGGGAGCTGGGAGCCCTGCTTTGGTGTGTAGTATATCCAATGTTTCCAATGAATACATCTTTAGGAATACACAAAATTCTTGGGCTTTATATATCAGAATACACATTCTTTGTGAACATTTGAAAAGAATCTGCGTATCAACTATTTTGACACGGGAAATTCTTATCGTCATGAAGGCATTGTGTACTCTGGTATTGAATAAGCTGAATTTAACAAAAATTACATAAAGCAAAATTAAAAGTCCTGTTACGTATGAATTTAATACATACATTGCATTGCTAAATCGTGAAAATGGATGTCTTTTTCATTTCAATGAAGACTGGTATCATGAAATCAGACTAAGTGAAATTCATCCGACTGTCTGACATTTTTAGTAAAAAAAGGGTTGGTCTGGTACACTTTTGTGTAATTCTGGACTAAATGTCCAGTAATGGTTTGTTTTGTTTTTGTTTATAGTATTTCTGGTATTATAATACTTCCATTTTTCAAAATAAACATGTCTGGATTGGAATATACACTAGGAGTGATTCCATGCATTATCTTAAATCTGTGGTAGATGTAAGAATTTTAGTCGAAAAAGAAACTTTGCACATTACAAATTTTGGTCATGTAAAATTATCATTTGGTCTGATAAAGCTAGATTGTTTGCCAGACCAAATGTTCTGTAAAATTAAAAATCATTCATGTACTCTGCAAGTGTGACATTTATATTCATATCAATCATCTTCCAATGCTTAGTTGGTTTCTCTATGAATTTTTAAAAATATTTCAAATCCAATCCACCAACTCCTATCAGGATTGGGAACATGCACTCCTACCAGGAATGGGAACAGAATCCTACTGGGAATGCAAACACACTCCCACAAAGAATGGGAGCAGAATCCTACTGGGAATGCAAACACACTCCCACAAGGAATGGGAGCAGAATCCTACTGGGAATGCAAACACACTCCCACAAGGAATGGGAACAGAATCCTACTGGGAATGCAAACACACCCCCACGAGGAATGGAGGGAAAAGTACATTGAATATGTCAGTAACAGACAAGTAGGAATTTGAGTAACAGAAATGAAGATGTATACAATGAAAATTGAGAGAAGAGTCTGCTCAAGGAAATATACACAGTGTTAGCCAGCTTAACATGAAGAATTATGACACATGTTTTTGTAATTGGGTTCTGTAGTGTACAGCATAGGGAACGTCTTGGATGGATCTGTTTGTTTGTGTTTGTCAATTACTATTACAGACAAAACACACACGAAACCTGCTCATCAGGCCCAAGTGCCTTTCAAGAACACTGTCTTTTGAAGGCAGAGACTTTCTAATATGAATAGATGAGGGATCTCTAGTTATGTTGTCTAAAATCAGCGATTTTTAAAAAAAAATAAAAATACATTAACAGTAATGGTCTGGGCCTTTATAATCAGAAACTGAAATCAGCATTTCATCAACTTGAGATAAGTATTACTCATTAAAAAACATCACATCCTAGTATCTTAATGTTTAGTTTAACCTTTATTTGCATTATGAAGGTTGACAAGCAATTTTTTAAACATACACACTGATATATTAACGTCACTTATCAGCCCGGATATTGGCACAAAGGGGTCATTCATTGTCAAAGAAAACAAGAGAATATCCCCTGTGTCCTCTCTCAAAATGTCACCTTTGACCCTGACATCATTTTACTTGTATACATTCTTTCAAGTTTGTATCAGGAAATGAAATAAATACCAATGAACCCATTTCCCTACACCACTCTGTATTATCAGTCAACAAGTTGGAACAGTTGTAAAATGGCTGTAGATGACTTCTTCAATGTAACGGGTTGGACTGGCACTGAGGTGTCAACGTTATTGGTTTGTGTGGATTTTTTTTTTTGCTTATCTAGTATAAAGTACAAACAGCCTTTTTGTTTTTCTCATAAAATCATGAAATGTAAATGTTGATATTCATTATACAGTTCCAATATGAATATTGCACCGGGATAAAACACATTCATAATGTATGATTACGATGAAATTAAATACATAATTACTGGTGATATAAATATTTTTTTTTTATAATTCTTGGCCTGAGACAGAGTCATTCCGATGTTCAGCTGCAGTATTCAGCTGGTCCAGAAAGATTTTACCTAAGGAAATCGATCACTGCCCATACACAACTAGATCTAGGTTATTGGTTGTAACCAAAACATTTACTTCAAACTTCCTGTGTATTTATTTTTTATTTATTTTTTAATGGTATTTGTGAATTGTGCTGAAGAGATTTTCTATTCACATTTCTTTGCTAACCTTCATGTTTTGAGTCTGTGCCAGAACCGGTGACAGTTTACGCTTCCATCGAATTTCAAGTCAAATATGCCTGGATTTACATAACAGACAACTTATTTCCACAATCTAACGTTAATGCATTCATCTGTCATAAGGAAATCAACACATACTTGCTATTAATCCATTTCCACATGTTCTCTGTCTCGGGTTTGAATTATGTGTTTATCTCTATTGGCAGTAGGGGAAAAAAAGTAATGAAAATTCAATGCCAGAAAAGAAAAAATTAGTAAACACACATTTTGGTTCTTGGGAATTTTTTTTGACATTTCATATTTATTCAGACATGTTTTTTCTATTGATAATCTTTTTTATTTATGACTAAAGCTTTGTCTGTTACTTAGATCCAGTCGAAACGTCGATTGAAGCGTAAACCGTCACCGGTTCCGGCATTTACACGCTTTCCAGAATCAAAACAAGAAGGTTTGGAAGAGAAGTAAATGCGATACCAGTCCACTTCTTAACAGAGAATAGAAATCTTATACCACAATATCAGAGTCAAAATATAACAACGACATCTTATATTTTAATGTACTACATATCCTAAAAAACACACAAAATAACAGATGTGTTTAACAGCGATAACACTGCAAGTTGCACTGCATTCTCCTTGTGGCAACACAAATGTCAAATCAGTTTCAAAGAGAAAATTGTTTTACTCTTACCTTTTCTAATCGTTCGAAATGTTCGCGTAGAAATGTCAGCGGGTTGTCTGGACGGTTCATGCATAACTGCACTATGCAGTCTTTTAACATTTGTTGTATGTTGTGCTTTTGAACATAATTTTCACATTCCCTCAAACTTTGTTCTTCTTCTTGATTAGCAGCCATGTTTCTAGTGTGCAAATAACATTGTCTCAATGTGATATGGTGTATGTCATTGGTGGATTACATTTATTTTAGCCAATCAGAAAATCCGTTATATATACAGGAATGTTTATAAGCAGTTTCCATATATGCGGCGACTTGAAAATAAAGTCTATTTCATTTTTTTTCTTTACAGAAAGCATTTCAGAATACAGTGCAAACTGGACCACGTTCCTGCATTGTTTAATGCAATCTGGAACCACGAATTTGAAAAAGAAAAAAATTAAAATAAAACAACAACACATAAATAGAAAGTAGGAATTAAGAAGTGCATGTATTAGGGAAAAAGGAAGGTGGGTGAGTTGAGGGTTTTGGTTGCTCTCTCTCTCTCTCTCTCTCTTACTGAATCCAGTTGTCCGAGGCGTGATGGTCTGAACTATACACTATATCACCAATAAGAATGGTTGCAAACTCTTAGAAATTCTACCTGTGTAGTTCTTAAAAAGAATATTCTTTTTAAACAAAAATCTAGCTTTATTATTTTATTATATATATCAGACTTCTGGACCACTATCGTTGTCCGCCTTGTTTAGTTGTTATGGTTTGAACAAACTTGAATTTACACTACATAGGGATGATTGTATATTAATCTGATAAATTTTACCCCTGTCGTTCTTGGGGAAAAAATAAAATAAAATTACAAAATTATTTCCAAATATGACCTCTATATGTTAAACTTTAAGCCATTGATAACTGTGGCCCACCCCTTGTTCAGGGTTTATGGTTTAATGAGGTACTCTTCATCGGCATAGTGGCAGACTTCTTTAAAACCATGAATGAAAATGTAAATATTACCAATATTTGTTTATTGATTTCAAATATCAATGCCTAATACAATTGAGTAGCTCAGTAGGTTAGATGTCAACTGCTGAACTGTAGATCACGTGTTCGAGTCCAGCAGAGGTTTTAATTTTTTTCAGTGTACTATCTACTAAAACTGCACTTTTGGACTAAATTTCAGTAAACTTGAAAGTTTACAATTTCAAAATATTGTTGTACATATCCTTCATTTTTCATCCCATCAAATTTCTGTGGTGTAGCATTCCTCTTTACACGAACTTGAATTTACACCACATAAACTACTCCTGCCAGCTAGAGGTTCAGCGGCGACAAGCGTACCCCGAGCTAGAGGTTCAGCGGCGACAAGCGTACCCCGTGCTAGAGGTTCAGCGGCGACGAGCGTACCCCGTGCTAGAGGTTCAGCGGCGACACGCTTACTCCGAGTTCGAGGTTCAGCGGCGACAAGCGTATCCCGTGCTTGAGATTCAGCGGCGACACGCTTACCACGAGCTAGAGGTTCAGCGGCGACACGCTTACCCCGAGCTAGAGGTTCAGCGGCGACATGCTTACCCCGTGCTAGAGGTTCAGCGGCGACATGCTTACCCCGTGCTAGAGGTTCAGCGGCGACACGCTTATCCCAAGCTAGAGGTTCAGCGGCGTTATCATGTATAAGTATTTCTTGTTTTTATTTTCATTACATTTTATTTTCATCTTATACCATTTTATTTATTTCATTTATTTATCTGTCTATTTATTAACGCATACCCAGACACAAGCGCTCGACGTTTTAAATATTCATAATAAAAAAATTTGTTTTCCTGTAAACCAACTATTCAATAGTTTGTTTACAGGAAAAAAATCTATTTTACAAAAAATTATAAAAATTTAGAACGTCGAGCGCCTGTGTATCCAAGGTATATAAGTAGCGAAGGGACGTTATCTAACGGAGGTTTTGAATTGTAGGAGAAATGTTTATTTATATATTTTACAAATTATACCCTCGTGGTTTTTGAAAAGAATGTGTCGACATGCTATAAAATAAATTCTTATTATGGCTTCACCTTGTCTCCGGGATCGCCATTCAACATTACATAGTTCAAGCTTCCCTGCTAGTTTGGCTTTTCTGCTTCAGTGGTTCTTGAGAAAATTTATCGATCAGCACATCCATTTTCTGAATAAACCCAACATATAAAATGTCATCATCTTCATTTGAACACACTTGAATTAAATATTGCGCCATGTATCGTTGGAATTTGGAAAAAGGCCCTTTCGCAAATGAACATGTAAAAAGATTAGGCTGGACTGAGAAAGTTCATACTTGAGCTAAAAGGGGTAATTGAGTGGAGGGAACGAGGGAAAAGATAACATATCCTGCGCTTTATAGGTTTATATAGTTCTGTCTTTGTACGCATAACTCTTCTGGCTTGGGGGGGGGGGGGGTTAAATGTGTAAGGACTTGAAGATGGAGGGCGTATTGTAATAGCAAATGTGATAGAGCATTGCTGCTTTTCCTGACACGGAATGCATATAAGCGGACAATCAATGATACTGACACTTTCATATTCACCAATCGCGTCACAAATATGGCTGGGGGTGTCAAGGTTTCTGTAATTTCTCAGGAATTTATTATGCATAAAATTTTCTCGAGTGAAGTTTATTTTTTAAGGTTTAAATTTTAAAAAGACACGGAAAAAGTGAGGAGGGACACATATTGTAGTTGTTACCCCCACCCCGCCCTATACATACCGTTGCCATGGACACCTCTTACAGCTGCTTCACCACACTACCGGTGGCATCACTAATCAAACACTCCCCAAATCTACACATGTATGCTAATTAGAGAGAGAGAGAGAGAGAGAGTGCATGTACATATGTATGCTAATGAGAGAGAGAGACAGACAGAGAGGGGGAAGAGATTGTATCTACACTCATCTATTATGTATATCAGTGTTTAACGAAATAAGCATACACTAAAAGCTAGACTATTGGATGTCAGCAATGTTTCGTACTGCGATATTTTTAAATAGTATTTCAGTATAATATTGTAATATTTGCAGTGGCGGGATAAGCTTCGAAATGAGAAAGTTTATCTCATTTTTTTACCACTTAAAATTATATTTTCATTCAATGTTGGAAACCTAACCAATTTTTTTCAATGTTGGATTTTGTCCGTATCATAAACTATTTAAAATAACAGTTTCTGACAAATTTGACTGATTGTATTGTCTTAAATTATCGTTGTCTAAAGTTAATTGACAAGACAAAACAGGCCACAAAAAGATGTCCTTTTGCTCAAACTTTCAAAATGGGGGGGGGGGGGGGGGGGGGTTATTCCTCCTTCACTCCATGGCTCCAGTTGATCAGTATTGAAGGTTACAGTCTTACCATAAAACAAAACAAGTGAGGGGGAAGGATCAGCCATTAGATATATCTATATAATGGTCCAGCAATGGTTCTGCTAGTCTATTCGATGCAAGAGGAAAACGGCGACTTTCTATAAGGCATATTTATGAAGGATTGACGTTTATGACGGATGTGCGCAAGTTAGTGGGAAAAGTATTGCATGCAATTCATTAGAAAATCGCGGACGTAAAAGATATAGCCGTATTAAAAATTATTTTATGTTAAACTTTTTTTTAAAACTTTCCTTCACACGTCCATCGCTAAAATTGGTTTTCTCTTCCCAGTTCCCCCAGACATGTCTGTTTGTTTGTCTGTCTGTTATCTACAACATATAATAAAGAATTGAATTACTTCAAAATTTCAAGTACATGTACATACTTCAGAATATATATATATATATATATATATATATATATATATATATATATCTGTGTGTGTGTGTGTGTGTGTGTGTGTGTGTGTGTGTGTGTGTGTGTGTAGGAGCACATTCTACAGGGTTCACATCAAAATATAGTCCGTTTCAAATACGCATGGATGTTTAGTATTTTTGTCATTAACGGATAATCCACGTGACGCGTAAATTAAATATGACCCAGTAGCACTTAGGGTTAGTATGGTGCTACTTTAGAGGCTGACGAGTTTGCCTACTACCGTCCTCAGGTGTATATATACTCATACAATCTTAGCTGGCCGTTCTTTAGCTCTCCAGTTATTTATTTGTCTTCCACATCTGAATTTCTTAAATCCACTCCCCCCTGTCCTCGGGGTGGGGTGGGTGAGACTACCAAAATTCGTCAAACACACACACACAGACAAATATATATATATATATATATATATATATATATATATATATATATATATATATAATATGAAAAGGCTACTTAACAGTATTCAATCTCGTAATTCTTAAAGAAAATACAAACCAGAGAGATGAGCAAACACGGACCCTGGACATACCAGAGGTGGGATCAGGTGCCTAGTAGGAGTAAGCACCCCTTGTCTACCGGTCACTATATATATATATATATATATATGTATGTGTGTGTGTGTGATCAAAACTAAAAGTGAGATGATAGGACTGACAGCAGTGTGACCAATTATAATAAACCATGCAAAATAAAAACAGAAGAATTGAGACCAAAACTAAACAAGACTAGGCTCGCAGGAACTGAATTAGCAATTTATAATGATGTATGTTGAAATATTGTTTGAAAATTGATTAAAGGGTGGGGGG
>JAMZEH010000035.1:2155000-2277500 GCA_024699665.1 Ostrea denselamellosa | reverse complement strand
TTTATGTCACTGTATGTTATTATTACCCATACCGAACTTCTGAGGCAGCTAAAACATCGCACTGACCGAGAAAATCCCAATATTTATTTTATTATTGACTAATTTGCTTCTTGTTTGGATATTTTATATCGATGTCAGCATCTTCATCGGTCGAAGGTTAATTGACTCGTTACTTCACCTTACCTATAACGAATAAGGAACCCTTGACTTGTGAAGATGAGATATGTCAACGGCAAACTTGAAATTGTATGACAAACAAGAGGACTTAGCGTCTCTATCGTGAACTTTCCATATTTGTAAAACAATATTTCATCATCACCTGCATCGTCAACTTCTAAATAAAATATATTCGTTTATTCTGAAGCCAAAAAAAAAAAGTCGATGTGAAAAAATAATGGAAAAGAGAGTACTAAATTGTTTTTTGTGTGTCTAAGGTTTGTTAAATTTACCTATCCGTAAGTACTAGGTTTATCGTATTCTCCCATTCTCGGGCTTTTCCGTCGTATTATCGCAAATCACGTGATTTTGTGACGTCACTTGGTCTATCTAGACGGAGAAGACGAGACAATGACTACGGCGTGGCAACAAAATCAGCCCAACCAGGCAGCTCAAGCAGCTTTATGGTAATGTCGTCTTGTTCTCAACAGCAAAATCATTAATTTAATGTTTAGAAGTGGGTGCTTATTTGGAGAATTTATAAATTATTTAGAGATCGTGGAGGATGTTGTCCGCCATGTTTTGAACCGTTTTAATGCACATTCATTCATGACATTGAAAATCAGTAACTATTTAGATTTCCGTTGCTCTTACATTAATTTTGATGCTATTATTACATCACATATTCTTATATAGATATAAGAAATATAACTCCGAAAGTGCATGAAATCAGTCTTGTCTGGATAATTTAATGCGTATCGAAAGTTACGTCCCTTGACTTGCATCTTTTAATGAAATAACGTTACACTTTAGAACATTACATATTCTCTAAACTTAGTTCTGGAAGTTATGAGTTTATGGTTTATGTCGGGCCAACACAACAAACGAAACGTGTTTATGGATAAGTTTCGGAATCCCTGTTGGATTATGATGCGAAGAGGGAGAGCTCAATAGTTGCAATGATTGGTGAGCACAAATCAAGATTCATGGCAGTAACTATACTACTCTCTGGGTGCTTTCGTTTGATTGTTCTGAGGAATACAGAGTTTCTATGTTGTGCTCATTTTGCTGTTGAGTTTTGATCCTTTCTTGGTTGGCAATAATGGTGGTGATAACATTTTCATTTTTTTTGGCTAGAATTTGTCGCTTAGGTTTTGAAGTTAGATGAAATCATTGGGTGCTATTGCTGGAATCTGTCCTTCAACCACCTAATAAAAAACATGAAGAGTTTTTGTCTCCTTGATGTGAGTGATGTTAGGTCAAGATGTTTTAGCATTGGTGATGAAAAGTACCCCCACTACTTACGGATGTTCCTTATTTCAACAGTTTTTTAAACAGGCATTGAAAAAACCATTTCAACAATATTTCAACAGTTATTGATCACTAAGCGAATCATCATGTGAAGTAGTTCATTGGTTAGATGTAGTTTGGGAAGTATCCATCAGTTATACTGTTATGCTTGTTTAACCAGTCATGGACCCATGTGGAAATAGAAAGCTGATTAAAATTTAAACATAAATTACAAGGACTCAATCTACAATTTCATTTGCATACAGAAAATAAGAATTTTTTTCTTTCACTTAGGTCACAACAGTATGACCAATCTAATTCCACTGGTAATGAAAACCCACATTGGGCTCAGGCAAGAAAAGCATTGGAGAAGGCGCAGGAAGAAAATAACAAGAAGAAAACCAGCCAAGAGAGTGCAGTGCAAAACAATCCCAACCTTAATGGGTTTTCAAACAATCCCAATGCTTCGTACTACTACCAGCAGGTTTCTTTCTTTCAAAATAGGTAAATATTAGCGTAGGGTTTTACAGTGTTGCAATAATTTTGTGCATTCCACTAAAAAAAAAGTGATGATGGTGTTTATATTCATAATTTCTAAAATTAAAAGCATATAAAAGCCTCTAAGAATCAGACTAATACATGCATGTTTTAATCCAAAGCCCTGTGTAAAAGTTGTGTGGATTCTAAGTACAAATGAGGTTTATTCTTGGATACTGAGGCTTTTTACATCCTATTCAATAAATACAGGGAAAATGTTATAAAGTTACCAGAGTAATTTCTTGTCATTTGAAATTAACTTTGTTATGATGTTTAGTGTTTGAATATCTATTTTGCCAGGTTTGAAATGCATACAATTTGTGTAATGTAACATTTTAAACTCGTACACATTTCATGATGTGATACATTTCTAGTTTTTGTCAATTTTTACCTTCAGAATGAACAATATGGGAGGGCCAATGGGTGGAATGGGACCTATGGGGCCCAGGTACCCACCGTACAGACAACAGCCTCCGATGCCAAACCAGATGGTATGTAGGTAGACATGAATTTGCAGATTTATTATTGATCATATGTAACCCATGTTTAAAGTTTGTAAATCTGTGACAGATGTATAGACCCCCACCACCGCTTCCAGGAATGGAGCCACCAGGGTCTGACAGTGGTGGACCTAGACTTGCTGGAAACCCACAGGAAGCCAGCCCATCCCATCCTGAATTCAGACCGCGACCATTGAACAATTTCCAACATAGACAGAGAAGTATGGAATCTGAGAATCAGTTTTCAGTTCATTTCACATCTAAATTGATTAAGCCTACACAGTTATTAATAATGTAACCATCAAATGAATGCCCATCTCATTTTAAAAATAATGAAAGTAGGCACTGTACATTCTATTGAAGTTAAATTAATCTCATGTAGTTCATGTTTTTATGATCTGTTAAACTTTTTTCAGATCCCCCAGGTACAAATGGAATTAGGTTCCAGCTTCCCAAGAAAGGCTTAAAGCCAGCTCAGCCATTCACTGGACAGAAAAGATTTCAATCACCATATTCTCAGAAGATGAAAACAGACATTGAGAATCAAAAACAGAACACTGAGCAGCAGAGGGGTTCCCCATTGGCTCTCAGTCAGACTTCTGATAAAGGGTTTGTAGAAGGAGATATATATTGGTTTGGTATTCACTGACAGGTAGTTCAGATCATTTTATAATTATTTTGTTGATCTTTTTTAGCAATGAAAAGAATCCTTCAGGAAGTGAACCAACTGTGCAGGAATGGCCAGAAGACTTAAAGTAAGTGATCACTAAATCCATAACTATCGTGTGGGATTGTATATCTTAGTAGGATATTCCATTCTGAATTAGGATCAACATTTAAAAATGCAGTGGTCCATAATTTAAAATTCAAAATCATATGCATTATATATTCCTTAAGGGCATCTAACGATTGATTTTAAAATTATTAGATTTTATAGTATTAAATTTTATAGATTGAATTTTCCAACTTGTTTGTGAAGAATGTATTATCTGATCATGTGACTGGCTTCATGTTATTGAAAATTGGATGTCAATTTTGTTAGTAGTGTCATATAAGGCAAAACATTGGCAAATGTATATATTAAACAATCAAAATTGTCCTGGTAGAGTTCATTTGTTTACAGCAGTGGGAATTATGATTCAAATATCAAGGGATCTACATTTGTAGAGGTTGATCCTAAATTTTTGAAAGGGGATGAACCTTGGGTGGAATTTTCTCTGTCCCAAAAAAGGGTACCCCATCATGGCACAAAGTAACTTTTTTTTTTTTTAGTTAAATAAAACAGTGTAACAAAACTTTTTTTTTTCTGAAATAAAATTAAAAAACAGTTATCTTTATCTGATGTCACTGTAATCTCCAAGTTGCATCAAGGGAATATGGAGGAAATATATCATCAAAATAATGATTGTATACAGCACAAAGGAAATTCATAAGTTGGAGGAGAGGGAAAAGATTGGTCTGATGTTTATTAAGGTGTACACCAAAATCCATACAACTCCAGTTTACTGTGGTGATGAGTCTGTTCTCTGATATAAATGTAGAGATACTAAGTAGAAGGGTGTAAACTAAGTACTTGTATGGAAATGAGACAAACAACTTGGCCCCATTGTATATAAGGGTAGGCTGGTTTGATTTATGATTAAGGCTACCAGTTGACCATTAATTTCACTCCATTCATATAATCATGGACTGAAAGTTTTGTACTCGTATTATGAGTTGAAGAACACATGAAAGATAGGATTAATTATGATAAATGTTTACTAAATTTTAATGCTTTTTTTTTTTTTTAGGAATTATGTACAACGAGCTTTTAACAGTGTACCAGAGAGTGCTAAAGATAAAATGCAGGAAGTGTTGAAAGAGAAATTAACAGTAGCCTTTAACAGGAGCGAGACATGGGGAGTGGACTGGGATAGTGAACCCTTGCCAGTGTATGTGTCTAGTGATGCTTAAATATTTTAAGGAATCAATACTTAAAGTTAAAAGACAAGAAAACTTACAACTGGTTTTTTTTTTTTTCTCCCAGTATTGAAGGTCTAAATTTGACCCCTAAAGCAGTTGTCAAACAGCGTTGGAGTGAGGGTCGGGGCAGAGGACGAGGCAGGGGAAGGGGTGGAATTTCTCCATCCAAAGGCCCAGTGAAAAGCCTCTACAATAAGGATAGAGTTCCAACATATAGGAGGTCAAGGTCATTTTCCAGTGACAGTTACAGTTCCTCATCAAGGTCGCGTTCTAGATCACCTAGGCGAAGGAAGGAGAGGAGAGATCGCGCCAGTCGTAGGCGTCGCAACAGGTACATTTGGATAGAAAGCTTTAAATTTGTCAAATTAAGGGTAGTATCATTTGTAAGTTTTTGTTTTTAGTCAGCTACTAAATGAAACTGATGGGCAAGCTTGTGTATTTTAGTAGCGACAGTAATTCTTCAACAAGTTCAAGAAGTACCTCCTTTTCTGTAAGTTCTCGAAGCAATGTAGACACTCCTAGGGGTAGAGGGAAATACCAGAGAGGTAGAGGCAAAGGCAGGGGAATCAAGAAAGAAGGCCGAGCAAAGACGCTCAACAACAGACAACAGAAAAATACAAAAAACATCAAGAAACGTGGCAAAAAGTAAGTGAAATACGAAGATATGTGTGTGTAAGTATCTGTGTGTGATGCTTCAAAAGTACATGTATGTATACAATAATATGATGAACAGTTATTAATTGTGTATTTTGTGTTGCATAGCTTTTTTGTGCCTGAAGATGATGACGATGATGATCCAGAGAAAGCAGCGAGGCTTCTGAAGAGGGCTGCCCGGTTTGGTCATCATCTTGGGAATGATGCAAAAAAGAGGAAGGCAGAGCTAACTTTAAACATCAATAACTTTAATGTAAGTGTGATGGCTCGAGTGTGATTATTATTGTAAACTATTGAGATACAGGTGGATACATGGTAAAATTGATAAACTGTATTGAGTTTAAAGAATTGGATGTGAATACTTTGATTTGTAGAACTCTGATGAAGAAGACCTGGACCTTACCAGCTTTAACACTGTGGGAACGTGTGAGGATTTGGAGAAACCATATCTAAGGCTTACTAAGGTATGAAAAATGTGAATTGTTTGCATTTCTAGTTTCAAATATTTTGAAACATAACAAGAGATTTCTCATGTTGTATACTACAAATACTTTTGTGTTATACATTAGTAGTATTTATAGGAGCTTGGTTAAATTATTTACAGGCACCAGAGGCATGGCAGGTGAGACCACCAGCTGTCTTGAGAAAGTCCCTGGCCATGGTGCAGGAGCACTGGAAAACCAAGGGAGACTACCACTATGCTTGTGAGCAGATGAAGTCCATCAGACAGGACCTAACGGTAAGTACTGGTCAAGCTGGAATTGCATTCTTTGTGTACGATGTTCTCATTTACTGAGTTCGTCTTGAAGGGCTGAATGCAACAGTAAAAAGGCAGCTCACATTGGTTCATTTTCACCATGGTCTTGAATGTGTGTGAAGCTGTTTAACATGTTAGTAACTCTCATTGAACTGCAATATTATTGACAAAAGTATGCCAATCTCACCATCACAAGATTATGAATGTTATTATTGCAGGTCTTGCCAGTATTCACAGCTTAGTATTTTTTTTTTAACTTGCTTGTGCACAGGACCAGTAACTATGCAGAGTTACTGGGTCTGTACGAAATTTGTCTGTCCTTCTGGTGACTCAAGAATTGCTAGCTTTTACTGTTAATAGATATTAAAATGTGTCCTGGCAATTGATTTCAATTTGTTTTGAAATACCAGTATCAGACAGTGACAGATCAGAGTCATAATCCGATTATTCTCCATTGCTTTCTGTAAATTTTTTACATTGGTAACAGAGGACATTTTATCTTAAGTATCATCAGATACAAAGTGGGGATCTTGTGATGTAGACCTTTTAACTCATTCTTAAAACAATTTTCTAACGAAATGCAAAGTTGTTTTTTTTTCTTTACTGGTATCTATTTCATTTTTACTTTTTTTTACCTGGTCTATTATGGGTGAAGGTCTTGTTTTTCCATACACCAAACATAATTATTTTACTGGCACAGCAGACAGACTTGCTTTAAATATGTTGTTCCTCTCAATTATTTATTGGTCTTGGGCTGTTAGACACGTTGAACACCTGAATCTTAACATTGTGAAATATTGGATGTTTTCTGTCGACAGGTTCAGGGAATCCGAGATGAATTCACAGTACGAGTATATGAAACACATGCTAGAATTGCTATGGAGAAGGTAAGTCCAGTTGCCAAAAGCGAAAAGTGATAAAAATAGAACATCACATTAATGTTTTGGTCTCCTTATTACTCTAAATTGGTAGTGTCTGTCTGAAATGGAAGGTTGAAGGGTTAGTAGCTCTTAAGGACTGATCAGTGGCACAGTTTTGGTTATTGTCAGACATTTGTACTTCTTTCGTTTGTGCACATAGATGGAATTAAAATATGTTGTACTTCTAACATTTCTCATAAAGACAATTGCAGAAAAAAATGGTCGCTAGTTTCTCTAAGTGTCCATTTCATATTCTAGGTGGTTTGATTTCCCCACAGGTTAAAACAAAATTCAGCAATTTACATATTTAAGCTCTTTTGAATTTCACACATTAAATTTTGATTGAACTGGCAAACTTCTTCTGGCCAATCATACATAACTGCCAAGTTTTCTTCAATGTTGTAAATAATAGTGAGCTCATATAGATACAGATAAGGACAGAAAATTCAAGATGCATATGCATCCAAGAATTTTTTCATAATCCTAACGACCATCCTTTTTATTTTTATATCGCAAAGTCACATATCATTGACCTGATATTAAATAGTTGTGCACTTTATAATATCAATTTCACTTCAATTTCATCTTACACTTGTGATTCAGTGCACAGTACAGTTGGTAGATCTATAATTGCGTAAGAACAAATGTAATTCAGTCATTGTAATAGTTTGTCGAGACTTAAGAAAAATTTCGTATGTCATTTTGGGCTGCAAATGTCAGAGATTTGCATACCATTTTCAATATTTGTCAGTTACCAAAAAAAAAAAAGTATTGTCAGAGTAAAAAAAATATTTTGTAATGTAGTTAAGTAGTAAGTAGAAGAGTCTTGTGCTGCTGATTCTTTGCATTCTTTGTGTACGATGCTATCAATATATTGAATGTCATCTTGAAGGGCAGAATGCAAAAGTAAACTAAATTCTCAATATTTGTCTTCAGATATTTACTTTGAAGATTTTTCAGAGAATTTGACACAACTTATTAATTCAATAATATGTTAGTAGTTTTAATTTGAACACAGTGCAGCACAAGGATTATTGCATGTGTCGTTGCTCACGATAAGATTTTCAACTTCTTATCCAGAGGTCCTTAACTCATACATTAAGCAGCTTAATGTCACATCTCAGGGTGTGAGTCAGTTGAGATTTGCAAGCTTTTCACAAAGTTAGGTATCAAGCAAACAAGTGACTTACACACTGTGAGCTTTGTAAGGTGAAGATTTTGAAGTTCACTATTTATAGAGGCCTTTATTTTGGAGTGAGCATTGTGGTCCTGGTGTCTGTTACAGTATAGGTTGAAAAGAATTGATAAGAAATTTGTTGTGTTTACAGGGAGACCATGAAGAATTTAACCAGTGCCAAACTCAGCTGAAGCTTCTGTACAATGAAGGGATAGCAGGAAACCAAGTGGAGTTCACAGCATATCGAATTCTGTATTATATATTCACCTCCAATACCCTGGGTATCCTTCTCAGATGTATTACAGATATGGAGCATTTTGCTTGTTAGAGATTTTAAATGTTTTCAGATGAAAATTTAGTGGTGATTTTGTTGTGTTTTTGATTCATTCTCTCTAAGAGAGAGAGAGAGAGGGGGGGGGGGGGGGGGGGGCACTGGAAACTGTACATTGCAAGCTGCATTGCATTTCTGTTTAATCAATTTTATTCTGTAGTATTCACTAAAATATATGCTGATTTGTATCTTGTTCAATGAACCATGTCCTATGATGACCTTAACTAGCTAATCAGATATGACCACAGCTTTGGCGTCTTTGACCCCTGAACACAGGAGTGATCCCTGTGTAAAACATGCTCTAGCAGTCAGATCAGCTTGGGCATTAAATAATTATCACAAGTTCTTTATTTTATATCAGAGTTCTCCTAAAATGTCAGGCTACCTATTAGACTGGTTTGTAGAAAGAGCGAGAAAGATGGCGATCAAGAGTATTGCCAAAACGTACGTATATCAACTTGTACTTAAAAATATTTTTATTAAAAAGGAATGTAATTACTATTTATTAATTCTGGAAACCAGTAGTAATAGGTGACAAGTGTTAAATATTTTAACATCAAATCACATTAATACATGTATTCAAATGAAAGTATTCTTTAAAAACCACAAATGAATAGTTGTTAAAAGTTGATTCTGCATGAAATGAAATTTTGAAAAGAAATGTTTGAAAACCAGATCTTTCTGTGCCTTGCACTATAAGTAAAACTTGGAATTCCTTTAAGTAAACAAAAGCTTCTAAAGTTGCATAAAAAGTTCATTTCAGTAAGGATTAAGTAACAGGTTTGTATACGGTAAGTTTACAAAATGATGGTATCTGTTGTGTGGAAAATACGTTTTCGAAAAATAAACTCAAGGAAATGAAAAATGGTACTTTTTATTGGGAAAGGAAGATAAAAAAGTTTAGATGTTATGTGTGTTGAATTTGGTTTTGATTGTATTGTTGTGTTCATGTTGTTAACATAATGCTTGTATTTTCTTTTTCATTTGACCTTTCACCAACCTGCTGATCATCCCATTCAATAAATGTAGATTTCGACCAATGGTAGGAGTAGCTTTTGTCCAGGCTGAGTTAGGGTTCTCCAACTCGGAAGAGTGCCTGCAGTTTCTTAAAGAGAAGGGTGCGGTGTTAAATGCTGATAGTACCAAATTGGACTGTAAATTAAGTACCACTGCTCTTCAAGCAGTATGAGGCCTGTGTTATTAGATAAGTCAGTCATCAAGTCCTTATTCAAGATGGGTCCTTGTGAGTTTCAGCAAGCCCCAGCTAAGCCTAAGGCCACAGAATCCCCAATAATTCCTGTTGCAATATGCCCAAGTAATGCGTTCATGAGAGTTTGAAATATCTATGATTATGGCAAATATTGGAAGGGATAAGTTACTTCTGGGATGTTCTGAATTGTGCCCGTTCATCATGGAGATGTGGTTTTCCAGATTTGTAAGTTTTAGAACCATCTTTCTTCTGTGGATGTGAAGTGTTCGCCGTTGGATCAAGATTGGCTACATCTCGTCCTCATGACTTGGGTCATGGTGTCGAGATGTGGTGGTATGCAGAGCCTGGAGCTATGTGGAACATCAGAGACTTTGTTACAGTTTTTGTCGTGTTAATTGAAGGATGATATGTTTCTTGCAGTTGAAGATGCAATAAACTTTGTAAAATGTGTTTTGGTCAAGATGCTGTATGACGAGTGAATATGTGAAGTAATGTGATATAGACTTTGTTGCTAATTGTGAAATTTTCAGTGGTATGTTTTAATCAATTTGCATTGATGGGTCTTGAATTTTTGATGAATACAGGTTGCAGTGGATCCTTGGAAGAAAGTTATTCCATATTAATCCTGCATTGAAAATATTCACCATGGAAGTTTGTGGGAAGGGAAGTTTCGTTTTAATGAACTTTGGAAGTTATTTCTTGAAAGTGATGTTGCTCTTACACTGGTGCGTGTTTAATTGCTAATTCCTTGATTTTAGTGTTTCAGATCAGGTTTTTTTCCTTTTTTTTTTTTTTTTTAAACAATGGTTTTTGCTGTCAATCAACTTGAAAGTACTCAAATTTTCCAGAAATTTTCGGAGTTGGACATTTCTCTTCCAGCTGTTTACATACTACTCCAGCTGTTCCGCACACGTTCTACTGAGGAGATTGCCTTTATCATAGTGTTTGTGCATCTAGATTCATTTGTGACTTGGATAAAAACTTTTTCAACATGATAGATTTCAACATTACAACAAACTGTCCAAGTGGCTTTTTATATCTCGTACAGGTTAAGAAGACGTGTCGACATGCATTTAATTTTTTTTTTTCAGAAGCAGAGAGGTCACACTAGATGCCAGTGTCGAATGGTTTGTTACTGTATACTGCTGTTCCTTAAGTTCTGTAAATTTTTAATATTATGTAGTGAATCTGTGATACTTTAGTGTTGTCATGGTAACAGCTGGCTGTTGCAATAGCACAATGATGTATACGATTGAATATTTAAAAAGAAAAGAACATTAATAATGCACAATAAAAGATGCAACTTTTACTCGTTTTTTATTCATTAGAAATTGGTACGATTTCTGTACCGTGGTATGTAAAGTGTTCTTTAGGTTGGGAGGGTGGTTTTTCAACTTTGTAGATGGAGAGAGACAATTTAATGAAAATCCGGTCCTAAGTTGCGCTCACGTAGATGGTTACTTTAGGTGGCGTGCTGATTGGCTAAGATAAAGGTCGAGGGGATATATCAGATCTTGGTGTAGCAGTCTAAATGAGTGCATCGTGGGATCTTATTTTAATCAGATTGGAGAGACAGCAGAAGCGCATTTGAAATGAACGCAAGAAGTTGCATTAATTTGCGACTCGGAACTAAGTTCAAAATATGACGTGCTTGCTATGGAGGTGGATGGTATTTCTAGTTAATGCAATGTAAAGTTCTCAACTGGGAGATTGTGAGTGTAAGCCGTGCAAATAACGTGGCCACGCCAAACCAAAGGCGTGGTGATTGCGCCCTCACCAAATGATCGGCCAAGTCTTTGGATATGACCAAGGCTGTCGGAATGTTGACGATATAAGTCAATAAGTAACCAGCCTAACTTGTTTCCGGTCGTGATACGCCTCTTGTTTTTCGATGTAATTGCCCTCTAATGTGATGTTCAAGTGCCATCGACCCAGAACTTTCCATTGATCTCAATTGCCACTATATGGAGCGGCCTTTCGGAGGAGACCGCAAAAAGCGAGGCCCCGTGTCACAGGTGTGGCACGATAATGATCCCTTCCTGCTCAAAGGCAGTAAGCGCCGAGCCTAGACCTGCATTTTGCAGCCCTTCATCGGCAATAGTGACGTCTCAATATGGGTGAAAAATTCTAGAGTGGAACGTAAAACTGTCGTCACGACTTCTCTGTCAGACCGGAAATGACGTCCACGGATATCCTTTTTCAGTTTGGGAATAGGGCGAAGTCGTTTGGAGCTTGGCCAGGCGAATAGACAGGGTGTGGTCTGATTGTATGTTTTACGTCCCGCTTGAGAATTTTTCACTCATATGGAGACGGCACTATTTCCAGTGTAGGGCTGCAAAATGTAGGCGTGTGTTCGGCGTTGCGGCCTTTGAGCAGGGAGGGCCTTTATCGTGCCAAGGGACCTCGGTTTTTGCGGTCTCATCCGAAGGACCGCCCCATTTAGGCGCCTTGTTCGACAAGCAAGGGGTACTGAGGACCTATTCAAACCCGAATCCCCGCGTGGAAGGATGTGGTATTGATTCATGCCTGTTCCGTTTTACAGCATCCATTATAAGTGTAGACTGTCGCGTTGTCTTGTTGCAGCAAATACTTCAGAGAGTTTTTCACGGATGGCGGTTCTCAGCTGGTCTAGCAAGTTCGCATAGTACATTCTAGTTATTGTACTTATCTTGGGTAAAAAGACCAACACAACGCCTCTTGCGTCCCAAAATACTGTGGCCATCATCTTGCCAGCAGATGGTTGCATCTTCTTTGCCTTCGGGGATCCCGGCCCTACCCACTGACGACTCTGAGCTTTATTCTCTGGCTCATAATAACGAACCCAAGTTTTGTCTTCGGTCACCAGACACAAAAGAAAATCATCTTTTGACCTAGTACGCTTCAACAAGGCGCTGCATATTGATGCTCTGGTTGCCATTTGTTCATCGCTAAGGAATTTAGAATCCAACGGTCTGTTAGCTTCCTAAGCGATCTTGTAAGATTGTTGAAACGCTACCATGTGAAATGTATAATGCCTGCGCAATGTTCGCCTATCAGAGGACACCAGATCCTTAACTTTGTTACACATTTTTTCGTCTGTGACATCCAACGGGCGTCCAGACCTGGCTTCATGTTCTAAAAACGTTATACCGCGTTTGAATTCCCCTACTCAGAATTTAACCTGAGCTAAAGATGGTGCAGAAGGCCTATAAACATCGGCTAATTCGCCGTGTGTTTCCTTGCCTGTTTTACTTTTTAAATACAAGTACCAAATTACATCACGGTATTCAATTTTAGATGAAAAGCTTGCCTTTGCAACACTAGCCATGTTTGACATTCAATATCTTATTTAAGAATGACTCATAACGAGCGGAATTTTGTACCCAGGTATAAAACATGTATTGAAACAAGACATGAAAATCGTGACCATCTAGGTCAACTGGAAATAAATTAGGCTGGTTACTCATTGACTCGCCCTCGTACCTCGCCACCATGACCCTGAACGCAAGGCAAGGCATAGGTCTAAATCTGTACTTCGCCTAAAGCTAGTGTAACATCTCAGCTGAGTGAAAAATTTCCTAAGGGACGTAAAACAAACTATACCATTTTGTCTCCATATAAGATTTGGATGTTTGAGACTTTCGTAAATAAATGGCTTCCAGCCAACGCGGCAGTGATGACTGTTCATCATTAAAGTTGTGAAATTGCTTTTCACTGAAAGGTACGTTGTGGAAAAGTGATGTATAATTTATTGCATGCTTTTATATGCCCGCATAAAATGCAGGCCTACTATGCTATACCGGTCATCTGTCTCCTTTGTCTTCGCAACTCCTCCTAAATCCTTGGGGAGGATTTTAATGAAACTTGGTACAAAGAAAGATCAAAATATGTAGATGTGCATATTACAAGGGGAACATAATCCATTTTCCCTTGGCTTGTTTTTTTCCTATACATTTTACATGGTAGGATTCATGGAGACCTTGGCTTCTTTTCTCATTTAGCTCACGAAGACAAGTGTCCGGAGAGCTGTTTTCGGCGTTGCATGGAAAAACTTTAACCTTGGCTATTTCATTTGAATCAAATATATATATATATATATATATATATATATATATATATATATATATATATTCTCCTCGTGACAAGGCCTTCCATTTGGGTACCAAATAGGGCCGTCCTTTGGACGAGATCGTAATCAGCTAAGTCCCGTGTCACAATAGGTGTGTCGTGATTAAGAACCCTTCCTGCTCAAAGACTGTATGATCCGAACATAGGCCAAAATTTTACAGCCCTCCACCAGCAATGGTGATGTTTCCATACGAGTGAAAGATTCTCTAGCGGGACGTTAAACAAAACAACCTTGGCTAAATCTTTTGAACCAAAGAAAGATGGATTTTATATTTTACACACACACACACACACACACACAGAGAGAGAGAGAGAGAGAGAGAGAGAGAGAGAGAGAGAGAGAGAGAGATATCTTACTGATGACTATCTACACTTGAACAAGACATTTAATCGGTTGAACAAAAAAGTGGATATAAACTTTTATTCAAAATTTTCAATAAAATAAAAATGAAATATTGTATACACACGTATATTTTCATCATTTTAAAACTCGTCATTACATAAAGTAATGAATATTGTTTTTTATTTCTTGTGTCGTACTTATCTAACGAAATTCTGCGAAACGGATGACACAAGAAAAAAAGAATCGATACATTATTTCATGATAAAAGCTTTCATAAATTGAGAGCTCGCATAAATAACAACAGCCATATATTAATACTTTCAGATATCACAGTCAACAACGAAGAGAGTAGATAGAATTGCATATCAATTTTCGCGACTTTTTTTCTATGTCGGAAGCTGTTCCGGTATGGGTGTTGGTGAGGGTCTACTGGCCATAATTTTTGCCAATTCGTTCATGTTTCTTTTCACTTTGTATCGAAACACCCAAGGGAGCTCACGCCGAGGTAAAATTCGTTTTGGAGGCGGCAATAAACTCAAATCATCATAGTCAACATTTTCGGATATAATGTTTGGGTATATGATGCTCACTTCCGGTGCTGTTTGCGCAGTTTTGATAGATTCTGGTGTCTTTCGGAAGGACATGGGAGTTTTGTTCCGGTCGATACGCTCTGATTTGCTCCGCACTTCCATGTAAGTTGTGGGAATCAATTGTATTCTACTGGTCGCCATTATTGGCTCCTGGAAAAAAATCAAAATATGTACATGATATATATATATAATATATATATATATATATATATATATATATATATATATATATATAATCTTAAAGTAAATGTTTCTAGTAAGGGAGGGTGTTTCATCGCTAAAAAAATCGTAACGAGAAATATGCACAATTTTCTTATATATATATATATATATATATATATATATATATATATATATATATATGAAACACCCTCCCTTACTAGAAACATTTACTTTAAGATTTTCACATCCAGAACGGTTCAGACAGTTACAGTAGCTCAATGGTAGAGTGTTCGCTTCGTAACCGGGAGGTCCCGCTTGTGTCATAGCCGAGTCAAATCTAAAACGAACAAAGGTACTGACTGCTCCTTCGCCAAACGCTCGGCATTTAAAAGTGAGAATCACAGGTCTTTCGGATATGACCATTAAAAACCGAGGTTCTGTGTTGCGTAGGGCGTTGGCATATTAAAGAATCCTCACTGGTCTATAAATTTGTGGTACTTCACCTAGAACTGGTGACGTCTCAATATGAGGGGATAATCCACAACAGGACGGAAAACAATCAATCAATCATGTTTTCAGCATTTGTGTTTATTTAGCCATTTACTTTTCTGTATTTGCGCTCATTTTGAAACATTTTTTCATCATCAACGTCATCGTCATCGTTATCATGGATATGATAACACGCAATTTGATTGGATGAGCAAACAAACTACTTTATTTTTAATAACATTTTCAACATAAAGCATTGTGACATAATTAAACGTTTGATGATTTATTTTAAATTCATTGAAAACTAAGATAGACGGAGTTATTTTTTTTTCTCATATTTGTTCAAAAATACTTGAAACTTCTATATTTGGAGACTTCACCGGTAAAGGACTGCAAAATGTAGGTCTATGCTCGGCGCTTATGGCCTTTGAGCAGGGAGGGATCTTTAACGTGCCACACCTGCTGTGACACGGGGCCTCGGATTTGCAATCTCATGCGAAGGACCGCCCCATTTAGTTGCCTCTAACGACATGCAAGGGGTACTGAGGACTTATTCTAACCCGGATCCTCACGGGATGCCAAATTTGACATCCAGAAAAAAACCCAAAAAACAACCCCCCCCCCCCCCCCCAAAAAAAAACAAAACAAAAAACAAACCCCAACTAGATGGTGACTTTGCAGACTACGTTTATAAACTGTAAGTACTGATATCAGCGGTTCATGTGGAAAGTGTCGTATAGTGGTATTTAAGAACTCATGTTCTTGCCCGTTGTTATTATTTTGGTTTTAGTATTTGTTGTGGGGTTTATTTCTGTTGGCATTTGTCTTTTCTTATATAATTAATTGTTTATAAATGGATTTGAAAACAAGAATTTTCGTTCGGCGCTTAATGTTAAAACTGGTTTTTATGTTTCATTACTGCTCGAACATTGCTCAGTGTTTGAGTGTTGTCTTTCGACATTTGTCGTTATTATTTAACTGTGTATAAATGGTCTCAATTCCTATATTTGAAAGCGAGACTTTGCAGGTCAATGCTTATGCTGAAATGTGTTTTGGTTTCATTGCTCTGGACTACGAGGCATTCATTTCGCCAACATCCATATCACTGAAAGCCCACCGGTGAAAAATCAATCGGACTTCACAGGTACATAGACGATAATAGCCCCTCTTCCATTTTTAATATCAATTTTAGTACTAATTCAACTTGTCAACAGAGCAGTCCACATTGTAATATATTGACTGATGGCCACATTGTAATATATTGACTGATGGCCACATTATGATACGAGTATATTGACTGATGACGATAATAATGTATTGTAAAATATAAGTCCAACAAAGCGTAAGATTACTTTTGAAACAAAGTGTTGTTTTAAGCCCTCTCAAACGGTATTTCATAAAAATCAACAATAGCTGAAGAAATCTATAAATACATTGTATATATTTAAACTAAGTATGCCGAGCCGAATTTCGATTTTGTATCAAGAACCTTTAAACATCAATATTTTCATTGAGATACTAGAGACAAAGCATTTCAGTAAGCGCTCGATCGCATCTGGACATGTCATTCCATTGCATTTTCATTCCGCGGAAAACACTTCATACTGTGCACAGCTTTATATTCGCCCCTGGTTAATTTCACGGTTTCTAGTCAAACTGCGTACGATTTCACGCTCTGTGTGTGTGTGTTCATGTGTGTTCATGTGTGTGTGTGTGTGTGTGTGTGTGTGTGTGTGTGTGTGTTTTTAAATTCATAGTTTTAATATCTATTCTGTATTACTGTTGTGGCTAGATTTTAATCATTTACTACTTCAGTTTCCTTCATTAAACAACAGCGTATATATAGTCATATACATTATGCTTTAATTTGGTGCGATATACGATTTATTGTTCTGTATCTGACGTGATACATGAGTTGTTATTAGCACTGTATCTGATGTGATACACGATTTGTTGTTAGCACTGTATCTGACGTGATACACGATTTGTTGTTAGCACTGTATCTGACGTGATACACGATTTGTTGTTAGCACTGTATTTGTTAATACGTGGTTTGTTGTTCTGCATTTAATGTAGTACACGATTTGTTGTTCTTTATTTGGGCCCCATGAGGATCTGGGTTAGAATAGGTCCTCAGTACCTCTTGCTTAACGTAAGAGGCTACTAAATGGGCAGTCCTTCGGATGAGACCGCATAAACTGAGGCCCCGTGTCACAGCAGGCGTGGCACGATAAAGATCCCTCCCTGCTGAAGGCCATATGCGCCGAGTATACGCCTAAATTTTGCAGTCTTTCGCCGGCAATTGTGACGTCTTCATATGAGTGAAATATTCTCAAGAGGGACGTTAAACAACATACAATCAATCAATCTACCTTTAGTGTACAACTTATTGTTCTTTATTTTGCACAGAATTTGATTTGTTGTCCTCTATTTGGTGTAGTAATGATTTGTTGTTTTTCATTTCGGAAAGAACAAGATTTGTTGTTCTTTATGTAGTGTAGTACAATTTTTGTTGTTCTTTATGTAGTGTAGTACAAGATTTGTTATTCTTTATTTGGTGTAGTACACGATTTGTTGTTCTTTATTTGGTCTAGTGTAAGATTTGTTGTTCTTTATTTGGTGTAGCATAAGATTTGTTGCTTTTTATGTAGTGTAGTACACGATTTGTTGTTCTGTATGTAGTGTAGTACACGATTTGTTGTTCTGTATGTAGTGTAGTACACGATTTGTTGTTCTATATTTGGTGTAGTACGTGGTTAAATGTTCTGTATTTGGTGTAAAATTTGATTTGGGGTGATACGCGTGTTGTTCTTTTATTGTATAAGGTCTCTGATTTACTGGTGGTTTTATATTGGGTAGGTATGACAATGTTTTCAGATCACCAGCTGAGACAGACAGAGGGAGAGAGAGTTCTTTTAATCAACCGATCGATTTTTAAAAAAAATCAATCCAGACACATCGATAAATGGAGCAGTCACACATTGACTTGTCACCGGAAAAATATATGTTTGTTTGCGAATTAAAATTCCCGAGTTGATCAGTTGATGTTATGATAAAGCTTCGCTGTATTAACTCTGATATCTAAGGGTGGTGATAACGTGGTCTTATTTTATAACATTCAAATCATTACGGAACCTTAAAAACGTTCATATTGGATTTGGTTTCTATAAATCGCCAGGTTTCGATCTTTAAATGTATAAAATGTACTATACGGATAAATAAGACGGAGCTTTACACAATGGTTTTTGATTCAATAAGCCTGTCTGAATATACAGTAATCTTGCTATTTCCTCGAGGTGTATATTTGTTTTCTGATTTCGTATCCAAAAAGTTTTAATAAATATCTAATTAACACAGTATATAGGGAATTTACGCAACCATACGAACTTCGATTTAAATACCGTCATTTATATCACTTGGAGTATTTCCAAAATGTAGAACATTATTCATCTATTATAGATAATTGGAAAAATATGAAAGAGTGAATCAAACATACCAAGAAAATAAAGAGTAATTGAGAAGTATTTGAATATATTTTTCAAGTGAAAAAGTCATTCAACATTTTTGTAGAAGTTATCTGCTAGAATTAAAACTGTATTTGTAGCAACGTGTTTTCAGTTTAAACAATGATTTTGAATGCAGTATATATATATATATATATATATATATATATATATATATATATATATATATACACATAAGAATTGTACCTCTGATAAGATTTCTGATGACGTCACTCTCGTGGATACTGAGCGTCGAAGTTTGACCGGCGGGAAGAATCCGTTGACTTTCCGTCGTTTAGAATCTGAGGACAGTTCTCCGACGTCAAACTCCACCACCTTGGGTTTCGACAGCGGCTTGGATTTGAACCTCTCCACGAATTCTGCCGGTGTGTTAGACGACACGACCGTCGTTCTGCTCTGCTTTTGACCGGTGGGACTTGTTCCCAACATATCCGAGAACGTGTAGTTTGAAGGTTTAGGGGGTACACTGCGATATATCATGTGCTGCTGTGTCCCGCCTTTAGCGATCATTTTGCCACTTACGCTCACATCATTATCCCCTCCCGAATCGGCAATCGGGGGCAGTTTAAGACCCCCTGTTAGAGACATGGAAAACTCAGGAACTTACAGCTTAAATATCACAAACAAACAGAATCCTCTTTAAGTATTACTGGTCGATAATACTGTATTAATGTTATTGTCTCTCGGGTCTGTACAATTGGATACGATCTATATCAAACCTGCATACGGATTAAAGCTAGCTAGGTATTAACTATTCGCAGTAAGCACCTACTGGAGATCTTTCATGATATCAATATGACTCCACATAACCGTGACTTAAATAACATCCAAAATAAATGTATTTAGCCTCAGATTTAAATAAAGGCTTGTGATTCAAACAGAAGATTGTGCTGAAAGATTTTTAAATGGAAAGAATTCTCAATTGAATAGCTGTCAAAGCGTTTAACACACGCAACTGATCGAAGACGTCCTCTCCGATCTTCTAGCAGTGTTGCGTTCCCATCTCCTAGATTTTTAGTGATAAATAGAGATTCTCAAACTCTTTCATTCCAAAGGTCAGGGGTCAACGCTATGATGACGTAAGCCAAACAGTCTCCATGCACTGGGCAATTCAAAATAAATTTGTTCGCTTTGTTCAGTGTTATACATAGTTCAAATTAGTCTGTTCAACGAAAGCCATTATCCGCGATTATGGTTTAATTTTAATCTGACCCAGGTACATAATCTGTACACATTCGAACGTGTCAAAACCACTTCAGGCACTTAGCAGACCACATACATCACAGAAAGTAAAAGTACAAGCAAATCTCCGTTGGTTTCTTAATATGTTTTGTTAAATCGCAAAAGCATTTGCAAAACATGCACGTGTTTTTTAAGACCTAAAGTCCTCTCGTTTGGTTTTATAAATGACACATTGATATAGGGAAGGAATGTCTGCGGTTTTATCACTGCAATATCTTACACTATTTCTACCTATCATTAAATCCCACTAAACATCAGCGATACCATTAGATTCTCCGCGCATCACGGGGACTATATACTAAGGTGTTAAAAAGCGTGATGATTAAATTGATTACATAATAATTGTAGGGATGCACGCAATAATTCAGTGAGTGAAAGAGAACGAGAGAGAGAGAGAGAGAGAGAGAGAGCGAGAGCGAGAGCGCAGCATTTCAATTATGCGCCCATTATTAGAGTAAATGGTGCCATTAATTCAGTTATTGCTCGCATTGAAAGAATTAATTACGTCATTAAATCAATTAAAGAGAACGGACTGTTGTGTGGAATTCAAGAATTAACGATCTCTTTAATTTTGATTAGAAAGAACACCAATTCGGCAAAAGTACAAATATATCAATTCAATTATTGCTTTCAATAATTTATTTGTCGATAGCTTTAATTAAATTGTCAATTAATTATTACATAAAGCCTGTGATTAGTCGAATGTTGTTGTGATTCTGTTATAAAAATTTATAAACCTTATTATAAATACTAAAAGTTGAACATTTATAATTGCAGACGGTAAAAGAATCTATTATAAGAAAGATGTTTATAAATGTTCTATTTTTAGTATGGTGAGGTTTATAAACATCTATTTTAGGCAGTCTTTTCTGGTGTGTTCCTAAGAGTGAGTTCACTTCAATAATAACTTAAATTTGCTTAATATATTTTTATCGACCAATCAAATAACTCGTTTTACAGCATGTATCGGTTGTCGTTAGTGACTTTACAAACATTTCGGTCAAACCACAGTCAAATAGAATATATATATATATAATGAGACTGCATCTTACAACTGTTACAGTTTTACAGTTTTAAGGTTTTTCACAGTGACTGTTGAAATATTGTTGATACAAATGAGTATCAACGCATAGGTGCATAGGTGGTAAATTGGTACTGTACGAAAAAGCAATGCAGGAAATAACGACGCCCTCTTTAAAAAAAATAAACATGATGAAAATAACTAGATGAGAGGTCACTCGAATACGCTGAGATATCACACCGGGTCTGATTATTAATGTCTATCCCGTGGTTATCTCTTTATATTTACATATTGTGAAATATTGTTTTTTAAACTGTAAGCATAAAATTTGCGATCTCTAGACACGTTATATACGATATCCTCCACATACTCTAATGTCAAAATTTCTATTAAATATACTGATGCTATACAACTCTGTTCTTACATAATCAGTGACATATAATCGTACAATGGCTGTACCCTGTATGGAGTTAATGTCTGTGAAGTGGGAGATGAAGAGGGACACGGGGAACAATATTGACTTGGACAATTTTTCACTCGATTTCTATTATAAAACACTCGTAAAGCGTGGGGAGGAAAAACACCCCACCCCATCCCCAGTTCCGGCTGTCACGTGGTGTGCCGTCTGAGGCAGTGTTTCGTGCCAATAATCTCGACGCTCTACTGATCACTCTCCCGATTACTTATTTCGTTGTTAGAAGATACTGCAATAATCGCGCGGAACCTCTATTGAAGTGTTTGATTTACTTCATCGAACATTTTCCTTTCACCGTTCTAGTACAGTGCGCGATTCTTGTTCAAAGGACTTTCAACAAAACAGAAAAAAAAACTATTCTATAAATTTGTTAAGAGCTTTACACTTGTGGAAATTACAGGGGAGATATTAATGCGTCGGTCTCAATTAAGTTTACCAATTCCAATTCAAAATACGCATAGCATATTGAATAATGGCAAATGTCACATCGTCAAGAACTAACGTTTTTAAATGTGCTGAAAAAAATCGCTTCACCGCTCTAAATATCAAAGCAGTGGTGGTTAATGACAGGGGTAGGTCATACAGACGACACTTCCTACAAACAAAGTTTTTTTGTTTTTTTTTTTCAAACGAGATGAAAATGAAAACTGTATTCATTTTACTTGTAGAACATAAATTTAGTTTACTGTATGGAATATAATTTATTTCCATGATTTCTCAATTAAGTTCAAAACAGTGAGGAAAACTGGTATAGAGTTATAGAGGGAGGGATTTTGAACATCATAGAAAATTTGCAATTAGTCCATTATTACTATAGGAAATTTTTATTTGTAATAATTACAACCAAACTTGGCCAAAAATATGTATGTACCCACGCATTAACATTTTGTTGCTGTATTTTTAAAACTTATTTTCCCTTCTTTCTTTTCAGTCAAATTTTGACCCCTATCCCACCCCTATAACATATTATAATCATCGTAACACGAGGTGGATTTTTCGGGGGTTTAGTTTTGAGACTGAGCACAGACATTCATATTCCATTTACACAGTATTGCGGAGGTGGACCCTGTGCATCAATGTTTACTTGATGTTTTCCCTTCTTTCTTTTCGGTAAAATTTTTAACCCCCCCCCCCCCCCCCCCCCCCCCCCCCCCCAGTTCAACAGGTCATGTCTTAAATGAACTTGAATCCCACTTCAATATCAATATTACTAACAAGTTCTTGCTGTTCTGAAGTAGAGGAATAATCCCTATATTTATGTATTATGTAAATCTCGCCTAAAACCCTAACCCCAGGGTCCATAAAAAAGCTTCAACGTTGGAATGTTTACACATTGATATAATTTCGTGAAACCCTGCTACTCTCTCTCTCTCTTTCTCTCTCTCTCTCTGTGTGTGTGTGTGTGTGAATAAAATGTATTCATTCTCATGAAAAATTTTGAATTCCTATTTTAGTCCCACCAAGCTTGACTTGATCAAGTATGAATGTGCCTTGGAATGACTATAGATGTGAATCTTGTGAGGGATGACTATAATGTGAATCTTATGAAGATTTTTATGCAATGCCTAGGAATGACTATAAATGTGAATCTTGAGAGGATTTTTACGCAAAGCCTAGGATTGATTATAAATGTGAATCTTGAGAGGATTTTTACGCAAAGCCTAGGAATGACTATAAATGTGAATCTTGAGAGGATTTTTACGCGAAGCCTAGGAATGACTATAGATTAAATGTGAATCGTAAGAAAAATAACTATAAATGTGAATCTTGTGAGGATTGACTATAAATGTGAATCTTGTGAGGATTGACTATAAATGTGAATCTTGTGAAGATTTTTATGCAAAGCCTAGGATTGACTATAAATGTAAATCTTGAGAGAATTTTTAAAAATGGAATTAACACTCCCTGAGGAGGATACTCATCATTTCCAGTGATTGATGATCCCCCCCCCCCCCCATTTCAAGGTCATATTCAAAAGACTTTCAATGCTGGCCGCTTGGCGAAGGAATGGTCACTTCGAATGTTAAAGGTCTTAAGTATGACATGATGACATGACGTCAGGATCGAATCCGTGTTTGGGGGCCTCCCTGGCCGAGTGGTTAGAGCATCGGGCTCAAATCACAAAGCCTCTCACCTCTGTCGGCGCGTGTTCGAATCTCGGCCGCGGCGTTATGTGAGCAAGTTTGCCAGTTTACTTGCGGAAGTTCGGTGGTCTCTTCCCAGGTATATTGTATCTGGGTTCTCTCCTCCACCAACAAAAACTGGACGCCACCAGATAACTGAAAAATTGTTGAGTGTGGCGGAAAGCAATAAATAATCAATCAATCATAATCGAATCCGTGTCTCCAGAGCTCGATGAATATTGTACTTCTCAGATAGCTAACACATCACGTGATCTCAAAAATGTCAAGAAATGCACACAGTCTACTCCTCTTATATCCGAGTCGCTTATATTGAAGAAAAACAAATCCCAAATTACATTATTTCTATAGTTCAACATTGGTTATTTTGAACTTTGAATATAATGAACAATCCATGTCGATTCTTAGAATTTCAATATATCCGGAGTAAATTGTAAATAAAGAAAGAGATAACAGTAAAAGTATATTCACACGATAAAAATGTTTTTAAAAAGGTGAAGATAACGAGCAGTGATCAATCTCATAAATCCTTTTTGGAATACAAATTAGAGAGATGGCAAACACGAATCCTAGATATATCAGAGGTGGGCTCGGATGCCTAGGAGGAGTAAACATCCCTTGTCGACCGATTCACACCCGCTGTGAGCCCTATATCTTGATCAGGTAAACGAAGTAATCCGTAGTCAGGATCAGTGTGCCAAGGGCACCTCTTTTGTAGATGCCAAAGGGTTCAATTTCTTTTTTCCACAATATTTATGTCATTTAAACATAACCGCTGTATTCGCGTGGTGATCCGGGTTAGAATAGGTCCTCAGTTCCCCTTCCTTGTTGAGAGGTGCAACTAAAATGGCGGTTCTCCAGATTAGACCATAAAAACCATGTCACAACAGGTGTAGCATGACAAAGATCCCTCCCTGCTCAAAGGCCATAAGCGCCAAGCAAAGGCCTAAATTTTGCAGCCCTTCACCGGCATTCTTGAAGTCTCCATATGATTAAAAATTCCTTCTAACCCAAATCTCAACGGGATCCTACATTTGGTGTTTATGTTTCCCGACTGATTGAATACGATCAATTTCTAAATTGAGGCAAACTACTAATAAATGAAGTGATGTTACTAGAGATTTCAACGCTCTAGTTTAAAGTCACCATTTCGCAAATTTAATGGTCGTTATAAAGATGAGCTTACATGCAAATACAGCCCGTCATTATGTATATAATTAGGTCAAATGTTGTCTGATATATTTCATACGAACTGTTAGGCTGTTCTTTTCATACTGATTTTGACTACGGGTTACTCCGTTTACCAGATTAAGATAGAGAGCATATGGAGCGTGTGACCGATCAACAGGGGTTTCTTGCACCTCCTAGGTACCTAATCCTACCTATGAAGTTTCACTGGATTCGTGTTTGCCGTTTTTTTTATTTTGTATTCCTCAAAGGATTTATGAAATTGACCATTATTCGTTGCCTTAAAATTGTCGTTGTCATTTTTTATCTGCTGGCTGTTGACGACCATACATTCTTTATGTATTCTTAGGTTTTTTTGCTTGCAGATTTTCTTAATTTGCTCGAATACCAGTCCCGGTAGCTCAGTGGTAAAGCGTTCGCTTCGAACCGGGAGGTCGTGAGTTCGAGCCCTGCTCGTGCCATAGCCGCGTCAAACCTAAGATGTTAACATAGGTAGTGATTGCTCCTTCGGCAAACGCTCGGCATTTAAAAGTGAGAATCACAGGTCTTTCGGATATGACCTTAAAAACGGAGATCCCGTGTCACGGTAGGCGTTAGAGAACCCTCACTGCTACGGCCCTGAGCGCTAAGCGTAGGTCTAAATTTGTGGCAGTTCACCTACAGTTGGTGACGTCACAGTATGAGTGAAAAATTCTCGACGGGACGTAAAACAAACAATCAATCAATCATAAAATCGATCGTATGCTCCTTGATTGATTGTATATTGTTTAACGTCCCGCTCGGGAATTTTTCACTCATGGAGACGTCACCATTACCGATGAAGGACCACCTATCTAGTCGTCTCTTACTGAGGATTTATTCTAAACAAGATCACAAACAAAATCAGTTTGTTTCGATCGGAACTCCAAACACACGACACTCAGCACGAATCGGATGCTCTAACCACTGCGCCAGCACGACGGATACCCAACATTGCAAAATATGGGATATGGCGGACTTTGACTCAGTAACAGCGTGCAGTATTTGAAAATGAAGAATTGTCTTGTAGCACATCTCTTTCGTGTATCGATACTAATGGCTACAAGTAGTAACGGCAATCAAAATTATACAGCATAATGGATATATTTTGCGGGTGGAAATATTTGCGATTTGATCCTTTAATGATAGCACATTATACTCTGCGGTCATTATACCTTAATATATCTATTTTGCCATTGCAGTTTTTCGCAAAATTACATAAAAACTGGACAACCGCAAAAAATACCCATTAACGGTAACATTGGTCTATATTTCCGGATTAAAAAAAAAAATTAAACTGTTATGTGAATCTAATGCTGTGTTCAAAATCACATACTAGAAACACTGCACATAATGATCTCTTCTTACAAAGACATATACTTATAGATCGCAAAAAGGATAGGAAATAAGTCCTCATTTTTGTAAAATATCTGTTTAATGAAAAAGAAGATAACGAAGAGTGCTCTCATACATCCTATAAAAAATAAATTAAAAGTAGGGCAGGTAAACAGATAAAACGTTATATCTAATGCTTAACTATGAATACTCATAGTAAAACTTATGTATATTTAGAACAAAGTGATTTCCACTGTCACTGTGAATGTTGGTTCACAATAACAACTGGGGTATTATAAGGCGGTCTCGTGTCACGATTACAACCGCTTGTGCCAAGGGTTTTCGGTGTGTGCCAAGGGTATCCCCTGTGCAAAAGGTATCTGATGTGTGTGAAAAAGGCGTAAAATACAATTTTATCAATCTTATGCACAAGTGTTAGTTCAAAGGAAATAAACTTATTATTTACAGCCATTCATAAATTAGTATTTTTACACCAACCCATTACTTATTATTATTATTTATTATTTGCAGCCATTCATAAATTGATAATTTTACAACATCAACCCATTTCTGATAAAAGTTTGATCAACCCCGACATATTTGTAGTTTCCCTGCACATTAGGTGACTCCATAACATCTAATGAACCTGTTTTGTGCAGTATACTGTATCTGTTGTGATTAGAAAACTTGCCCCAGTCGCATGTATTGTTGAATGCAAGAATTCCATAACGAAAAACAGGGAATTATTATTATTAACTAGTATTGCATCAATGAAAACACAATCTTTAAGCTGTGTTCAAGTACCCGTTCTAATCAAGTCATTTATTCATCGGTTTCCTGGGTGGCAGGGTAGGTGTGTCTCTTCCCGTTTCATTCACATGATCTGGACTTAATTGTTTTTCTGGGTCACATTTTACACTCTTCAACTCATCAGCCTCTCTATCTTGTTCACCGTTTTCGTCCTCGCCAATGTTGAACGTCGGTTGATTTGTACCTTTAAACCCGGACTCTAGAGACATTTTGCGTTTCGCGTTCATACCTGGCAATATTTCGTAAAAATCTGAGCTTTTCTCAGCGTCCTCCAAATCGTTGTCAACTTGTTGTGCATTGCAAGATCTTGATGTTCGATCAAAGTCGAACTTTCTCTGTGTGTCCTCCTGACTCTGTGCAGAAGCTCTTCTGTCATTACCTGATCCTTTGTTATTATCCCATATACTGCTTTGAGACATAGATGTATTTGGTGAAAACGCCAAAAAATCTGAACTTTTATGGACATTTATTAAGTCTCGATTCGCAGCAGATAGGCCCCTCTTTGTCTTTGGTGGAAGTGTTGGAGCAGACTGTTCCTCCACATTTTCACTTTCTGGAAGTTTTGGAAGAGGCAGTGCTTTGCAGGACTTATCATCCGTCGTTTCTGCAGACTCTTTATGATTTCCTGTTGGAGCAAGAGGTTGTGGTCTTCTAGGAACTGGAGGACTGACATCGTTAATATAACCTTCAGTTCCATGTTGATAATGCGAGAATTTATCTCCTCCCTCTCTCCCTTTGCTCCATGGTTTCGATCTTTCTTTAGTGTCCTCTTTAACGTCTTCCGGTTTTGGCGGAAGTGGTAGTTTACGTTTCACACCGTCCTGACTTTTACTTTCCTTTGCATTGAAATACAACCCAGCAGGCAGAGTTGGAGGTCTTCTCGTTAAAGAAGACAAATTAAGAGAATCATAGTCATCGTCATACATCTCGTACGTTTCTACATCGTTGAATAATTGCTGACGTCCCGGGTAATTTGTTGACCAGGCAGAGGTGATTGGTGGAGTTATTCGTGAAAGACTTAGAATTTGTCTTGGAAGTGACTTCCCAAGTCTGCAAAAATAACAATTTGTGTTTTTAGCATTAAAATTTATAATAAAGGAAAATATATAATAATTCAAACGTCTGATGGCTCAGTACCTCGTATTCAAGATTTGAAGGATGGTTTTCATTGAAGGTCTGTCAATTTTTTGATGTAGAAGACAAGGCCTCGTAACTTCTTGGTAAAACCAATCTGGACATTTGACATGCTTTTCTGGAATATGTCCCTTAATCAGATGCTGTAGAATCTGTTTACAAAAACAAGACCAGTTGTTAATAAAATTCTTCTCTAAACTACATGGCAATAATATAATTTCTTTAATTAAAATAGCATTTTCAAATGATATCAAAGAACGGAATCATTCTTACATTATCAGATTGTTGGTAATTGAAAGGAATACACGTTAATTCCCTCTCTTCGTCCTTGTCATAGACAATGCCCTCCTGTCCAAACGCAGACACGATCTCCCACGTGATCATACCAAAGGCATATACATCACTTTCCTTGGAATATAGTCCGGCTTTTATTGCTTCAATTGGAAGCCTGGATATAAATTTCACAAAAATGAGCGGTATTTTAATATTTCATTTTTAAACATGAAAAATGTAATCATTAAAACAAATGAGAGCATGTTCTGCGTATGATCAATTTATAAATCAAAGCAGGACACTGAGAAATAAGTTGTTGTTAGAGGGGTTTCAACAGTCTATTTCAAATTCGTAGTTATCCGCAGTCAATATCAGTATTTAAGAACGGTATAACAATCGGTATGAAACACAGCAGACAGTATTCGAACTAATGACAAGTTGTATTTGCATATTGCATCATTATATCGAGCATAAAAATTTGCGAAAGACTGACTTTAAACGAGACTTCTGTAACACACACTTATAGTCAGTAGCCTGTATAAATTGAAAAACTGATCATACGCAGAATATGTTCTTGCGTATCGAATGAGTCTAGAAACCTAAACACCACATGCAGGTATTAATAGAATATTTCTACATGAAAATAAGAAGTTGACAATAGAGAAGCTGAGGTCATCCAATACATATCATAAAGTTGAGTTGTTAGTTTGCCGTTAAAATTTCTGTTCAATAAATTACCGAAGTATGAAGCAGATATGGAAGACTCTGTGGTATCTTTCATTATGAGTATGATATATTTAATCAACATCTGAATGAAAATGAGTATTGCTGATACCCCCCCCCCCCCAAAACAACGTCGTCAAAATATGTTAAGTTGAAGGCTTTATCGTCAGTCGAAGCTATTGAATAATTGATTGGAGTTTTACGCCGGGTTGGCCATATTCCAGCCATTATACGGCGGTTAAGCAACTGAAATATGTTTCGTTGTGAAAGTTGAAATTTCCCAGTGAGCCTACTCTTTTTCGAAAATCCAGGAAACGATTTTTACGTGCCAAGGGGTTGTAATCCTTGACACGGGGCACCCTTTAACGTCCCATCCGAAGGACTTAAAAATTACACAAAAAAAAAACAAAAAAAAAAACAAAACACAAAAAACAAAAAAAACAAAAACAGGTAAAAATACAGATCAATTTGTGCATATGAATAAGTTATTAATTATCAAATTTTTCTGTAAAAGTCGCATTCTTGTAAATATTTTATAATAATATGATAGTCAATATTTGTAAAATGTTCATGTTCATGTATTGATTGCACATTATTAAAAAGTCTATTTCGTAAAATCATTATTTTCCAATAGAATGTATTGTATAGTTAATGGACAGTCACAAGATATACTCAGGTTGGAGTTCTCTGTTTAATAAAAATGAAGGTGTCAGTTTTGAATGTCCGATTCGTATTCTTGAAATAATAACTTCGTCTTGGCATTTCATTACGATGATACACGATTTGTTTACTTTGTTTTGAATAGAATAAAGTTTACTTCTGTCACAGAAATCCCAATATATTTGCCAAAGTTCATTTACATATATTTTTAAGATATATTTTAAATCTGTGTAAGGAATTTTAAAATGTACAATATCATTTTGTAGTTCATTATTTGCCTCTTTGTCTGCTTTGTTGTTACTATGGATACCAATATGATTACGAATCCAGCAGAACTCAACTAGTTTATTTTGTTAGAAGATAGTACTGGTTTAAAATGTCTAAAATGCATGGATGATAGATATTCATGTTGCTTATTGTAGACAAGATAGGGGGTCTGAGAATATAGTGAAATATTTGTCATTAGAAATTTTAATGTACTCTAATGCAAGTTCGATAGGCTTTGCTTCGGCGGTATAAATTGTTGCTTCATTCGGGAGTCGTGCCGAGAAAACGGTGTTATTGATTACTGCAGCAGCAGCAACTTTATTTTGATCTTTTGAACCATCTGTATAAACATCAATTGTAGAATGTTTAGATTGTTTTATTTTGGATAACCTTTGTTTAAAAATAGCGGAATTTATTTCAGGTTTTTTATATTCAGAAAGTGAAGTGTCAACTTTGGGTTTTAGTAATTTTCATGGTGGTATTTCTGAACGTGATGGGGTTTTTTATGATGTCCAAAGGTAAGTTAGAATCATGTAAATGTTTTTTGTTTTTGACTCGGAGACTAATTGATGTTATACACGTCTTATTTTTGTCATATAAATCTTCAAACTGGTGATGGAAAACACAGTTAAATGCAGGATCGTCAGTATTAGCTTTTAATTTAACAATGTATTGTAAGATAAGTTTTATTCTACGTTGATCTAGAGGTGGTTCGTTTGTCTCAACATACAAACTATCTGCAGGAGACGTTCGAAAAACTCCTGTGCACAGTCGAAGTCCTTGATGGTGGATTGCATCAAGGGCTTTAATGTATGATGTTCTTGCCGCTCCATACACTATACAGCCATAATCTAGTTTAGACCGGAGGAGAGGGCGACACGGATGTATAAGAGTATTCTTATCTGCTCCCCATTTTGTGTTTGCAACAACTTTTATTATATCAAGGGCTATTGTACATTTCTCTTTGAGCATTGCTATATGCGGAATGAAAGAGAGTTTGTTATCAAATATGATACCTAAGAACATTTACAATTTTAATAGGAGTACCATCTAATTTCAACTGCGGATCATCGTGGTGTTTCCGTTTAGAACAGAAATGCATGCACGCCGTTTTAACTATGGAGAATTTAAACCATTTACATCAGCCCAGTGTGGGATTTTGTTTAGACATAACTGTTAATAATAATAATGATAATAATTTACGCTCGATGGAACGCATAATTTTTTATTTATAAAAGAGAACAAAGTCATCGACATACAGACTTCCTTGAAAGTCGTTTTTTATTATAAAAGCAGAATGAATTCTGCCTTATAAGAATACGCAAAACATATTAGATTTATAAAAGAGTTCCATTCGTGCCCATAGAAATTCCAAAAGACTGTTGGAAGACTTGACCATCACCAAAGGTTAAGTAAATATTGTCCATGATATCTAAATCTGAAATACAACCTCTCATTAGTTCGAATGCTTTCTGACGTGTTTCATACCATTTCAATTGTTAGACCGTTCTGGCTACAGATCATTCTGTTTAACTGATCAAGATATTGGGCTCATAGCAGGTGTAACCATTTAACAGGGGTCTTATTTCTCCTAGACACCTGATCCCACCCCTGGTGTGCCCAGAGATCCGTGTTTGTCCTACTCTGAAATTTGTATTCTCTATGGCATCTAAGAGACTGATCACTCTCCCATATTTTCAGAATTTCATTAATCGTATGATGAAGAAAATTGAGAGCATGCTTCTTTTTTTTTTTTAGTTTTGAAATACATATTCAGAAAATAAAGACTGGTACATTAAGTTTTATAAATATAGCCACTTTAATTTGTAACAAAGGATCGTTTGATATGTTTAATGGTATCAACCCACATTTGGAAAGTCTTCTTCGGAAATATTGAAATCGAATTTTTACATTATCATTGTCAAAAATCACTGTTTAAATAAATCGGGTTTATTTTATCCAAAACTCCATAATTTTGCCTTGTTGACATATGTACTTATTACATATCATCACAGTCAAATCATTTCGTGCTGATTTGAGAAACTATTTCAAGGTGTAGTGAGTACCTTGACGTCCTCTCGAGAAATTTTCAATCATATGGTAACGTCACCATTGCGGAAGAAGGGCTGCAAAATTAAATCCTATGCTCTGCGCTTACGGTTTTTGAGTAGGGAGGGATCTTTAACATGCCACACCTGCTGTGTCAGGGGGCCTCGGGTTTTGCGGTTTCATCCGAAGGGCCGCCCCATTTAGTCGCCTCTTACGACAAGCAAGGGGTACCGAGGACGTGTTTTTATATCATGGATGTTAAATTGGTTGCAAATAAATCCTTATATTATATAGTCTTTTGAAATTTGACAGAAGATGTGAACTTAACAGATTTTGCCAAAGGACATACAATGACTTCGGCAAAAACATATAGCTGCAATACTGACCATTGTATTCCCTCTGTCTCCTCAAGTCTTTCCACTTTGATCTGCTCCAGATGGATGTCGAACTCTGACGACTCTATCACACGGTATTTACCAAATTTAGGCACCACAATTGTTTGTTCGTGTTCCTGCAAGACCCCAGCAGTCAATCGGGATTATATTTGATATTTCAGTGGCTAGTGAATTAGGTAAAGACCCTTAGGGCAAACGCAATAACACGTACCAGTAATAAGTCAATAAAGAGAGGTGTTTTCCTTGAGAAAATTAAGCAGCACGAGTCAGACCCATTTTCAAAAATGATGACCCATTGTCCAAAGGAACTGCAGTAATATCAGTATTTTTCTAATTATATCAGGGTCGATGTCTCTGCTGGTGGACTGTTAGTCCCCAAGTGTTTCCATCAGCCCAGTTGCTAAGTACTTTGGTACTAGCATAAAATACAGATAAAAATTTGCTGTGATAAAATTAAGAAAATCATTGAATTAAAGATTATCTCCCTCACGCATAGCTCTGATTCTTAGCCAGATTTGGCTCCATTATTTGGTATTTTATTGTTCTTTAAGCTCTTCAAAGTTCGTTCTTATTTCGGATTTCCAACATTTTTGACTTGAGCATCACTGAAGTGACATTATTTGTCGAAATGCGCATCTTGTGCATCAAAATTGGTGCCATTTATGTTTTATATCTAAAATCTGTGAATAATTCGAGTTACTATACTGCTCAACTATCAGAATATTTTGATAGCATAATACATAATGCATTGCTAGATTCCAGGTAAATGTCATGCCAAACCAGTCTAATACGACTCCTAAATTTCAAAAATGGCTCTGGATCAAAATTCACATATAGCATTTATAAGATGGATCTTTCTAAATCTTAATTATCTGTATGTGAACTGGATGTCACCAGATAACTGAAGATTTGTTGAGTGTGGCGGAAAAAAACAAACAATCAATCATCTGTATATATATATACACTTCTGACTTTGGACAATCATCAAAAGTTTTCTCTGTTTTAACAGGTTACCTTTCTGATTGTTTTGTTTGTTTTTTCACTCATATTGAGACGTCACTGGTTGTAGGTGAAATACTACAAATTTAGATCTATGCTTAGAGCTTAGAGCCTTAGCAGTGAGGGTTCTTTAACGTCCCAACGCCTGCCGTGACAAGCATTCATTTATAAGGTCATATCCGAAAGACCTGTGATTCTCACCTCTAAATGCCGCGCGTTGGCGAAGGAGCAATCACTACCTTTGTTTACGTCTTTGGTTTGACGCGGCATGGCACTAATGGGGCTCCAACTCACGACCTCCCGGTTACGAAGCGAATACTCTAGCCACTGAGCTATCGCGACAGGTTTCTGTCTGATTGTTCTCAGCAGGTCAAACTACAAGGAATGGTCAGTAAGCGAGCTGCCATTAAGAAGAGTATTCCCCAAGGATCCCCAAGGATCTGTCCTATGTCCTCTTTTAATCAACGTCTTATTAGATGCTATTTTCTGTTTTACTAATATGTACTTTTATATACTTATGTAAACTACAACACTTTGGCACACTGGTATAAAGATTTCAATACTCTTGTTATTAGTCTTCAAAAAAATATATTATTCTTATTTAAAACGAAAACTGTAAAGAAGCCAATTTTCAATAATGTTTTGGGGAAGAAACTTTTATGTGTCAAAATAAATTGTTTGCTGTGTCTGTTCACAATATTTGTAGAAAATAAAGGAGCTCATCATCTGAATGCATGCATTAAACCTTGTTCTGTTCTAACTAGCTAACAAAGATTTCAATTTTCTGAAGTTTTATTTTGTCAAACTTTAATCTTTATCCGCTTGTATGGTATCTTTGCTCAAAGAAAAATAAATTGGAAATTAAAACGAATCATGGAAGGGTACTCTGTTTTTATTCATATGTAAGGATTGTGACAGTAGCTATGATGTGTTGTTGTATAAAGTCATAACCATATCTTGATGTCAGATGAATGAAAGGTAGTGCCACTGAATATTCTAAATACTCTCAAAGACTTTCCCAAAATAACTTAAATTTACTTAATTAATTTTCCCGATGACGTTCAGCTGTATGTTTCTCCAGTTGTTTGTCTCTGTATTGCTATTTATTGGTTGTGTATTTCTTTATAAAGGCCCGTTTCCGGTTCTAGTACCAGCTGCCGTAGTTGTTCATTACTGTATATCACTTACTTTTGTTTCCAGAATCCAAACATTCTTTGCTCTGAGACATCGAAAAATCCATCCTGCTGAATGGAAAGAGTCAATATGATTGGCCAATTCATAGAGAAGCTCAATGTATGGACCAATCGTGTCGCCGCGGTCTTTGTGGAGGGCTATATCAAGAAGGTGTTTTGATCTTGGAAACTTATAGTGCTAGACAAAATATACAAAGTTTATGATGGCTTGTTTTCATAAATAAAACACTCCTAGAACCATTTCATGAGATCCATCTCGACTTACTAGTTGCTTAGAGCCGTCCTCTGAGACACTCGTCGTAGGAGGCCAAGGTTCCACACACATCTTTCTACTGTCGATTTCCTTTAGGCTATTGTATGTATATTTCAGGAAGTCGTCACTCACTTTTTCCGTTACTTTCATCATTCCTGTCTTGTCCTAGATTTGTAAAACGAAGACAAGAAAGCGCTCTGACACGAACAGTAGTGACTAAATATAGCGTGAAAAGTGTCTTTATAGGCACACACTGAGAAACTAACAGGTGGTTCAGAATTGTCATAGTGTTATGTAATTATTATTGAACTGAATGCAAATTACAGAAATAGATCGAAAAAAGGACATTGATAACGTGAGTAAAATATATTACGTCAGAGATGTCACATAATATTAGTTAATGTTTTCGCGTTACTTACTATGACATCATCACCTACTAAACTACAGAAATAGGCTGTGACGTCATAACTGTTGGTACACATTGATGTTTTCAAACCCAAGCAAATTGAAAAAAAAAATGTTAGGACACGAGTTTTCAAATTCTTCACCAATTTCCTTTCAAATTCGAAGAAATATTCAGAATAAATTCGATTGGCATAATTATTGAAATGTTCAAATATTAATCAGCATTGATTGATTGATTGTTTGTTTGTTTTCCATCGCACTCAACAATTTTTCAGTTATCTGGTGGCGTCCAGTTTTTGTAGGTAGAGGAGAGAACCTAGATACAATGTATCCGGGAAGAGACCATCGACCTTCCGAAAGTAAACTGGCAAACTTTCTCACATATATCGATGCGAGCAGGATTCGAACCCGCGCCGACTAGAGGTGAGAGGCCTTGTGATTTTAAGCACAATTCTTTAACCACTTGGCCACGGAGGCCCCAATCAACACTGAAGATACCGTTTAAGTGTTGATGATAAAATAGATACATTAGTGAATGTGCACAAAGTTCAAGGGCGTTCTAGTTCAACTTGAGTACTTCATATTTGCATGGGGTTTTAAGAACATAGAAATACTTTAATAAAGTTTGATTTTTTCCCCATAAATCTGACAAATGGACCAGAAATGAGGTTTTACGTACTTTATTTTCATGTACTATTGACAATGTTTTTGTCTAAACTACAAAATACGAAATGTAAAGAAAAATCATTTAGAGTATATCCGTTTCCTATATTCTGTAAGAAATTTCAGGGAAATTAGGACCTTGATATAGTGGTAATTAATTTTCAGGGGAGATAATCCACATGATTTGGACATATTTGTAAGGAGAATCCTCTATGCTAAAAGAATAAGAAAAATTCGTCGACAAATAAATTTTTCATGCCGCTGCCCTGGATTTCCATAAATATCTGTTCAATCCCAAAATAACTGATACAGGTAAAAAAAAAACCTGAAGTTCTAAATTTTTAATGTTATTTTATTTAGACTGTTTGTTTTGGTCATATGTTTAATAAAGAGGCAATGGGGGGTCCTGATTAATGCCCAGAATGATTATGGTCAAGTGATGTGTTATGGTCTTTTAACTATGGCATTAGTCTAAGTTGAAGGTTACTAGTGAATAAAATCGGTAGCGGTAGCCTAGTCGTTAAGACAATCGGGAACCCTGGGTTCGATCCCGGTATCGCGTCATATCTATGACTTAACAAAGGTACCTACTGTTCCTTCGCCTAGAGGTGAAAGTCAAGGTTATTTCGGATATAACCTAAAAAAAACCCCGGAGATTTTGGCACGATAAAGAACCATTGTCGGTTGGTTGGTTCAATATTGTTTAACGTACCGCTCGAGAATTTTTCATATGGTGACGTTAACATTGCCGCTGAAGGGGTGCAAAATTTAGGCGCTTAGGTCCTCTGAGCAGGGGGGGGGGGGGGTCATTATCGAGCCACACCTGCTGTGACACGTGGTTTCGGTTTTTGCGGTCTCTTCCGAAGGACACCCCCATTTAGTCGCCTTTTACGACAAGCAAGAAGTACGGGGCCTATTCCCCACGAATTATTGTTATGGCTCTGGTATTTGGCTTACATCTGGTGACGTCTCTACATTAACGATATATTCTTGTGGGACGTAAGACAATATACAAACATACAAATGACCAAATTAAAACTACATTGTATTGGAAGGCTTTTATGATCAATGTATCTTCAGATTGTTTTGTAACCACTAATTTTTCACATCTTCTCCATTGTCTTTCTTTTGATTAGGGTCTGTTCTCTTTCTTTTATTTCACGTGAAGTCATTGGCCTAATGATACTATAATTCAAATTTCAAGCCAATAGCCCAAATCGTTTTCAAGATATGGTTAAGCAAACCACACATCTTGTAATAAGCTCACTGACCTTCGATTCAGATACCTAAATCGATGTAGTTGGAACTACACCAATTATGCTATGTTGAATAAACAAAGGACCGATATATTTATAACATAGAGTTGATTTTTTTGGTGAAAGATGCAAAATGATAATAATAAAATTGTTTGCTACCTCTGATCTGATTTAATAAAGACACGTCATGAAAGATTTCGTACTTCAGAATAAAAAAATATCATGATGAAAATAAGATTTGTTTTTAGGTCGATCGAAAAAAGGAAGCAGACCCAATCTTGATTTAGTTATCTACATATTTCACCTCGTACACGATCTTGTAATACTTGTCAGACGCTACTTCTATCAGTGGGATTCCCTTCTGTTCTCGTAGTCTTTCATTGTATTCCGCTACTTTTGAAGCAAACACAGTCATAGAATCTAAAAGAATATGAGGAATTCAATTAAAGAATGTCAATTTCTATGTATTGTGATCATATCCAGAAGACTTATAGCATTAAACTTCCTTGTTCCTTAAGATGCACGGGACATTTCAATTTTTTTCATCTTTATGAAACAACGTGTAACCATCTGTCAACTCAAACTTTCTTGCATTCTTCAAAGAGACGCTTTGCAGGGGTTATATTTACTCTTATAATGGTAAACACTTTCACGTTATTTTCGCAAATACCGATTATAATGAAACTTTCATCCGAAATGCACTGGGGGCAAATCTTTTGTCGGAATACACAGTGTGTCGGAATAAACAATGCAACAATATGAATATGAAACGGAGAATGAAAATAAATGTCAGAATGACCAGTGAGATTTAGGCGGTCTCCACTGCACATTACAAGGGTCGAAGTGGATCATTCCCCTATACTGATAGAATACTTTACGTAATGAAAAAGTGGAGATAAAGATCGATGCTCAATATATTGAGTCCCATAAAGAATACCAAATTACGAGTTGGACAAACAAGGGCCCTGAGGCACACCAAAGGTGATCCGCCGTGAACCTTCTATCGGTGTATTTAGTTCACTTTATATATTATCGTTTATTCATTGATTCATTGATATTGTCTAACGTCCCGCTCGAGAATCTTTCACTCATTTGGAGACGTCACCATTACCGGTGAAGGGCTGCACAATTTAGGCCTATTCTCGGCGCTTATGGCCTTTGAGTAGGGAGGGATCTTTAACGTGCCACACCTGCTGTGACACGGGACCTCGGTTTTTGCGGTCTTATCCGAAGGACCGCCCCATTTAGTCGCCTCTTACGACAAGCTAGGGGTACTGAGGATATATTCTAACAACCCGGGTCCCCACGAGGTTTATTATCGATAGACTTTTAAATGATAAAGACAATTAATCACTATGACCATTTTTGTCCTGACCTGGTACCTAAAGCCCTATATTTGTGATCACGAACCTTACAGTTGGTAAAGGATTACGTGTTCCTTTTAAGTTAATTTGACCAGTCGCGGTAGCTCAGTGGTTAGAGCGTTCGCTTCGTAACCAGGAGGTCTTGAGTTCGAATCCCGCTCGTGCCATGGCCGCGTCAAACCTAAGATGTTAACATAGGTAGTGATTGCTCCTTTGCCAAACGCTCGGCATTTAAAACTGAGAATCACAGGTCTTTAGGATAAGACCTTAAAAACGGAGGTCCCATGTCGCAGCAGACATTGGTACTTTAAAGAGCCCTCACTGCTACAGCCCTTAGTGCTAAGCATAGGTCTAAATTTGTAGTACTTCATCTACAACTGGTGACGTCTCAATATGAATGAAAAATTCTGAACGGGATTTAAACCAAATCTAATTAATTTGAATTTGATACTAACGATATTAAAGATGTTATTCAAATGTTTTACACTTACATACTATATGCCAAATTTGACCACACTATGGAGTCATGAAATTCAAAATTAGGGTAGAAGCATTCTTACTGTATCTGTATATGACTAAGCATTTGTTTTTCTTACACATATACAATGGCAGAGAAGATGGTTTTTGAAAATTTGTTAATCTATGACAGTTTTTGTCCCTCCCCGAAGGCCGTGGGGGAATATAACTCATTCCATGAAAGAGTTGACGAATGGAAATTCGTTATCACATCATGAAAGTTGACCTTTTTGACCTCAAAATATACAGATACCTTTCATTTTGACCATTGTCTACTACAGTGCAAAAATGCAAATACGTAGGATGTGTAATATGGGAAATGTCGCCTTTCCTAGAGACATTAATAGACAAACCAATACAAGGGACTATTATAGGGCAACCGCAGTTTTGATAAGGGGCTCAAATAATTGATTTAGTTCTTTATAAAATAATTTTAAACGTCACCAAAACATTTCAAGTACTCTCAATCCTTTATTCTCTAAAGACCAACACTGACTTTATGGTTCTCTATAGTGGTTAATCTCTCAATATTTGAAATTTGTAGAACAAACAATTTTACCTTCATCAAGCGCCCTGTATCTTTGAATTGACTGTGGAATTCCCTGTCGAATTGAAATTGATTTTTAAATGTACAAGGGGAAAGTTGCCCCGTTCTATTTGCGGTCATTTAACTTTCACCCTCAATGGGCTAATGAAACTGACAATTCTATGCTTAAGACAAAGGTGGACTTACCCTTTCAAACACAGAGTTGGCTTTTATTTGTCGTTCTGTAAGGGGAGGTATTTCATACACCTTTGCATGTGTTCCGTCAACTCCAGAATAAGTGTCTGACAAGGTCAAATAAAGGACAGAAAATGCATTTATAATGAAAACAAAAATGAATACAATAATGCACACATATTGCTAATAGATCACTTATATTTGTGGGGTAAATTTTGTGTCTTATGAGAACAGGTATAACACATATTCATGACATTTCCATTTATATTTAATAAACAGAAGTTCATTATGTTAGTTACAGTAACGTTTTCGTGCAGCGAAAATGAAAATTTCCTGAAAATGAGTCATTTTTAATTATATCGTTCCAATTTATTTCTCTTGGACTAAGTAAAGGCTATTCACAACTTCTGTGGCTTTCTTTACTGTAGTTGTATGTATTATATATCTATATACTTCCATATATTAACTATATACGTATAATCCTAGATTGATTGATTGATTGATTATTTATTGCTTTCCGCCACACTCAACAATTTTTCAGTTATCTGGTGGCGTCCAGTTTTTGTTGGAGGAGAGAACCCAGATACAATGTACCTGGGAAGAGACCACCGACCTTCCGCAAGTAAACTGGCAAACTTGCTCACATAACGCCGCGGCCGAGATTCGAACACGCGCCGACAGAGGTGAGAGGCTTTGTGATTTTGAGCCCGATGCCCTAACCACTCGGCCACGGAGGCCCCCTTTATAATCCTACACATACCGTATGTACTGTAACCTTTCCCCCAGGTGACGTTGTCCAATATATCCATCAGTCTTTCCCTCAAGGCCTCCAGTTTCAGTCTCTGATCTGGTTCACTGGAAAGTCCCTCCAAAATCAAACCTTGGACCCGCCTCGGTCGGTTGAATCCTTGAGGTTTAAGATGAGTAAAGACAATCTAAAAAAAAAACCAAACAAACAAAAACCAACCAACCAGATGAATATTTTAAGAAAAAATTAGCATCAGTTCATTAAAATTTCGAAAGCAATGTTATAAGCAACGAAATCATCTTCCAAAAATATTTTCTTACATTAGTAACCATATCGTCAATGTCTAAATCGATTATGTCCGAATAAGGCCACGCAGCGTAGTTGAGGATTTCATCTGCTAGAATATTGACGGACCATACGTCACTGTAGATACTGTAAAATCCTTTTAGCAGACTCTCGGGGGCCGCCCACCGAATAGGGACTCCGTCAAAGTCCAAATCTGAGAAACAGAAACAGTAGAATTACACACACACACACACACACACACACACACACACACACACACACACACACACACAGAGGTATATATATATATATATATATATATATATATATATATATATATATATCTTTTCCAGTATATAGATGTTTAAATTATACAACGCTATGACAAACTCCTACCAATTAAGCCGCTCACTATTCCACCACTAGGGAAATCAGAGGGCTTGACCGCCATCTCAAAGTTTTTCAGTTGGAGGAAATAGCCATTTTCCGTCGTTTTGCAGCTGAAGGACGCTGTGGTTATGTCCCTGACGAGGCAGCCACAGTTGTGTACATATATAACTGCATGTACAGCTTGTATGATAATTCCGATGAGATCTGCAATTGGAATTTCCTTCCCTTTGTCTCTGGCCTCCAGGAGGCGCTTTTGTAGATTGTCTCCCGGTTGTCTCTCTTTGATGTAAAACTTTGGTAATGAATGGTTGAACGCCAGAAGTCTAACCACATTTCTATGCTTATCTTTGAACTCAATTTCCTTCAACACTTCTAGTTCATTTTCCAGTCTCTCTTGTCTCAAAATACTTTCGACAGTATTAATTGTCGTGGAGCTGTTTGCATATCTAGTCTTCACATCCTGATCGTTTGTCTCATCAGGCACATCTTTGACGATGCAAGTGATAGAAGCCGCCACATTACAAAATGTACATTGTTTGCGTTCAAAAGCAATGTGTGGAGGCGAAACTGACGGAGGAATGTCAAACACTAGCCCGCACGTGTTTAAAACCGCCTGTATGTGACTCATCGTGTCCGCCGTTAAACTACTTATGTCTCTTTTTTCTGTGATTTCTTTGTATCTAGATCGTATTCTTTTGTTATGGTGGAACAGCAGGCAATGGTACGCACTAAAACCGTCATTATTCAATATTGAAAGTAATTGATTTTCACATTTCACGAGCACCTCCAGTTTTACTATAATAAAAAAGATATGAAGTTCTCTAAAAGAAAATAAAGACCTTATATAATAAGTAAATTGTGTATTGATAAATCTAATGTACTTATAGATGGTTTTATACGCAAACTTACCATCAGAGTGTTCTTGTTGTAATATATTAACTATAAATAAGTCAAGCAAACGATGGTACCATTTCACCATTCCATGCTCTTTACAACCATCCATGAATGAAGACAAATCTACCATTTTCTGAACACCAGGATTGAATTTTGACTGTTGCCTCAGCACCTTTAGACGAATAAGGTAAAACAATAGGATATCAGGTCATCTAACAAGTCTTTGAGAATTTGGTATCAACATTTGACCATGTTTGTGTTGAGTGAAAGTATTCATTACCACAAGGTATTCTTGGGATATCTAGACATTAAACATTATATAATGCAAATTGAAAACTGCATCGCATATATTACCAGATTCCCTGTATGAAAAAGAACAGCCAACCCCTCGATACAAATAGCACTGTCTTCTCTGTTAAAAAGAGGAAGGAAATCATTCACATCTTCTCCCATCAACAAACTTTCGTCGAAATCCACCTTTTCTAATTCAAAAATGCATTTCGCCATCTTAGCGAAAATGATAACGTCGGGGTCATTCCTTTCCATAACACGTTTCTTCTTTGACTGAATGTCCGACACGACACTCTGAATACACGGAATCCAATCATCGACTGCTTCAATGGCCCGTAGATAAATAAAGCAGCTGAACATAATCCCGAGTTGGATGAGAGACTGGAATATGGGAGCCGTTTTCTTGGTCTCTGAGATAGCTGTGAATAGTTCAGTGATACCTGTCTTGCATAAGTTCATCATTTCTTTATTGGAGAAATTTCGCTGGTCAGCATGAATTATCACCTCTGTCAGTTTATTGATGCAAAGATTTTTAACGACTTTCTTTTTGCAAGAGAGAAGATTAAAGATTTCTGCAATTCTGTTGTTTTGTTTCAAATTTGGCAAAAGACACGCTGTGATGTACTTCAATAAGTCTTGCTGAACTTTTGACGAGGGATCGTCCATTTCTCGGCATATCTCGTCAATAGAGAACCTTACGTAGTTTTCTGTAAGAATTCAGAAACAAAAAGTAAAGAAATGCTCTCCATCATTTGGACTAAAAAAACCATAAACTTGAAATAATCAAATCATACCTCTAGGGAAGAAGAAGAACTTGGAAATCATGAAACTGTGTTTGTCTTTCCGGTAGGGTAAAAATTCAAAACCATCTACAAACGATTCTTCCCAGGTGGTGTCCTTCTTTTTGAGTCTAGAGATCACACTGCCATCTTCATACCCATACTCATCATCATCTAAATCTTCAATCCGTCTGTTCGACGACACGTGTTGGAGAGGAAGATTTACGATAGCATCCTTGGTGAATAATAACTTTCCTTCGTTCTTCATCGGTGGTTCTGGAATTGGCCTACGCGGTAAGAGAGCCCTATATTTGGTTTCATACGTGTCTTTCCTTTCCATAAACGTATATTCTATTTCCTCATAGCCCCCTTCACCGGCAGTTGTACTTTGGTCTGGTTCATTATATATATCTGAATTAATTAAAGAATCACACATGAAACTGTAGCATCTTGTTATTATAGCGAATTATAACTTTGCATTCATATTTTGTTGCATTTATTACACTATAATTCAGATTAAAAGTTTTCTCACACTTTAAGCGAGCCCGTTTGCAAAAGTAAATTTTCTACGCGTTCATGTGTTATCTTATGCACTGTGAGAAAATCGCTGCATATTATTTGCAATAATAGTTTTCGTTAGCGTAGTTTCATTTAGGATATCGATCGCGGTAGCTCAGGGTAGAACGTTCGCTTCGTAATAGGGAGGTCGTGAGTTCGAGCCCCGCTCGTGCCATTACCGCGTCAAACCTAAGACGTAGAAATAGGTAGTGGCTGCCCCTTCGCAAAACGCCCCATTTAGAAGTGAGAATCACGGGTCTTTTGGATATGACCTTAAAAACGGAGGTCCCTTGTCGTTGGCATGCTAAAGAATTCTCACTGCTAAAAACCGCTAGTGCTAAAATTTAGTGCGAAATTTGATTGGTTGATAGATTGATTGTTGTTTTTTCGCCACACTCAACAATTTTTCAGTTATCTGGTGGCGTCCAGTTTTTATAGATGGAGGAGAGAACCCTGATACATTTTACCGAGAAGAGGCCACCGACCTTTCGAAAGTAAACTGGTAAACTTTCTCACATATATCGGCGCGAGCGAGAATCGAACCCGTGCAGACTAGAGGTGAGAGGCCTTGTGCTTTTGAGCGCGATGCTTTAACCACTCGGCCACGGAGTCCCCCGGTCTAAATTTTAGGTACTTCACCTATAACTGGTGACGTCTCAATATGAGTGAAAAATTCTCCAAGAGATGTAAAACAAACAAACAAGCAACCAACCATTCAGGAGAAAAAGAATCCTTCTATATGTATTGAGTATTGGAATTACAGTTAGATGTTCCCTTGAAATACTTCAAATTTTGGCTACCATTTTAAAGGTAATTTTTAATAGACAGTAAACTCAAAATATTTGTAAAGCCAAGAGAATATGATGCAATAAATAGGATTGCGGTTACCATTCTCACCTGCTAATATGTTCAGATTGTATCCTTTGTTGGTGTTAAGTATACGATAATATTCGAGGAAATCTTTCTCGTTTTCCCCGAGACTAATTCAGCAGATCCTATCAAAATCGGACAGGAAGTAGAGGTATATTGTTAAATTTTCTATACTTTATAGGTAATAGTTTATACGAGGGGGATTTGAAAAGTTCTGAATTTTCCTTATCAAAAGTAAAACGCTCAATCAAAATATAACGTTTTGTAAACGTCAGAAAACTGCACTTCAACTGTGACGCCACAAAAATAGTTTCCGATAAATATGACGTAATATTTGTACGTTATGTACAGAATATTTCGGTAGACTGACGTAAGAATGAATGAAAACGAGAACATCTTTTCAACTCAGCAAAGAAGTTACTGCAAAGTTCGTGCGTTATTAGGTTATTAACATTAAAACTGATTTCAACAAAGTTTACGGAGACCACGCTCTCTCATCAGTATCAGGGTAGACACACAGCTTTAAATCGGCCAGAAAGTCGTTATGATCCGCCGATGTCAGCGTATACGGTAAAAGGCATCGTCCCTGTAAAAATTGCAATTTGCTGAAGATTACGAACATTAATTCGTTAGCTGTTTTCAGCATTCTGAAAGAACAGTTCAAGCTTCGGAGAGTTTGTGTTCGGTGGGTCCCCCATTTCTCACGAAAGAGCAGAAACGCGTCTATGTAGAAATGGTCACCCAGTTCCTTAGCAATTACGAAGATTGTGATCAACGGCGATTAATTGATATCATTACTGTTACGAAACATGGATTTTTTTAACCCGACACTGTACTTAATAACAAGGTTTGGATCGGAGAAACTGACCAAAGGTCTCAAGAAGATTGATTAATTGATTATATATTGTTTTACGTCCTGCTCGAGAATTTTTCACTCATATGGAGACGTCACCATTGCCGGTGAAGGGCTACAAAATTTAGGACTATGCTCGCCGCTTATGGCCTTTGAGCAGGGAGGGATCTTTAATGTGCCACACCTGCTGCGACACGGTGCCTCGGTTTTTGCGATCTCATCAGAAGGACCGCCCCATTTAGTCGCCTCTTACGATGTACGTATTAATGGTATGGTAGTCCAAGTTCCATTTGCGGAACATACAAGTGTTACTGCTTATATATGAAGGGTCAACATTTTCCATATAGAGAAAAAGATTTAGAAAGTGTATTCAAGTTAATGGAGACTATTTTGAACGATTGATGTAAACATTCGAAGGAAAAAACATTTCATTTGTAATAGCGATATTCAGAACTTTTCAAATGTTCCGCGAATGTTTCATTTTACTGCCAATTCATTTTTAGCATGAAAATTTATTTGATTATTTATCACTACAATGCTGGTAGCCTACCAACATTTTACACCCGAATGAAATAACTTCTGTTCAGTGCAACCAAAGTTATCGATCTCATTGGATGGCAGAAAAATAGTTCCCATAGAAATATGTTTCTCTATTTGGTGCATAAAACATTAAAGTCAATTTCTTTATTGCATATGTAATGTGATTGATTGATTGTTATTTTCCGCCACACTCAACAATTTTTCAGCTATCTGGTGGCGTCCAGTTTATATTGGTGGAGGAGAGAACCCAGATACAATGTACCCGGGAAGAGACCACTGACTTTCCGAAAGTAAACTGGCAAACTTTCTCACATATATTGGCGCGAGCGAGATTCGAACACGCGCCGACTAGAGGTGAGAGGCCTTGTGATTTTGAGCGCAGTGCTTTAACCACTCGGCCACGGAGCCCCCCCCCCCCCCTGCTGACTAGAGATCGATCTACTTAAAACAAAAAACTAACTTAGGCAATGAAAAAGTTAACGAACAATGATCAATCTCACAACTCCTATAAAGAATACAAAATTAAGAGATGGACCCTGGATATAACTGAGGTAACCAGGTAAAAAAAGCTCCACGTTATCGTTCTAATACAAATTGTAACCTATCAAAATAAAAACAAAAGGCATCGTAAGGACAGGCTTGCCTTGAAGGACCTCACGTCAATTTCCGTGTTTAAAGTTGAAATGGGGAAAATATCGTTAGGCCAATTTTGAGGTTTAATTTCTACTATGTAGATAATAAATCATCGGTTCGAACACACACACACACACACACACACACACACACACACACACACACACACACACACACACACACACACACATATATATATATATATATATATATATATATATATATATATATGGGATAAAAATGTCACAAACCCGATTGAATATATATATACTCGACTAGTTTCTTCAATTCTTCAGTATACTCAATCGGCTTTGTGATTTTACTACTTGTGTATATTTTCTATACTTATTGGTGGATTTTAGTAAATAAAGAAACTGATACGACAATGTGATTTTCCCCGGAAAATTGCTCTTCCCTATAGGTCTTTCCTTGTTACCCCGCTTTGTTCCTTTTTGATGGAGTCAGGGGATCATTTTTAAACTTTTCAGCTGAGATATCTTGCAAACATACAGTTTCACACAATTACCAGTCAGTTTTATCCAGTTTCTATTTTTTAACTCGATTGTTTTCTGTGTCATTTATTTCAACAATAATAGGGAAATGATCGCTTCCGCACACATTATCACGTAAAAACCAATTGAAATCTAAAGTAGAGAGAGATCCACGGTATTAATGTTGAATACGAACCATTGCTGGTGTAGATAAGTGTTTGGGCCATCGTTTGAAATACAGAGATTGTGATGAGATATTGCATCTTCGATTTTTTTTTTTTACCTTTATCTGTTATTTTGTCGATTCCCTAGAGCGGGTTATGGGCGTTAAAATCACCAATAAGCAGGAGAGGAGGTGGGAATTGTTGTATTAAATCTGTAAGTTCCAGAAACTTTAGCTGATAGTTTGGGTGATATATTAACAAAGGAAAGACGTATTGTTATTGCTTGAAAAGTTGTTTTCAAATTTATTTAGCTATGAAAGTATTAGTTGTGGACTGCTTATTGAAGAACACCAGAGGCTCGGTCTGTTTGAGAGTAATGGTTATACATAGTATGGTTTTTGATATTTATCTTGTCAGTATCTTTCAAATGTATTTCTTGTAAGCATATGGCTACGTGATAATAGTTCTGAATGAGTAATGATAGTTCATTGAAAATTATTCTAAAACCTCAACTATTCCGTTGAATAAATGTGGGTTGATTCATGATTTCTTATGGGTGACCAGGGATATATCCCCTTTATTATTTTTTGTAGAAAGACTCCGGACTCGTGATGAGGAGTGGGATGTAGTAAACTCTGTTTTCCTGTAAAGAGTCGAAATTCGTTATGCACCGCTTCCGGGATCTTCCACTTTTGGCACGCAATCTCTACACTGTTTTAGTTTCTTTTTTGTAGAGATGTGTTAAGTGTCCTAGATGGTGTGTGTGTCGGGGGGGGGGGGGGGGTTCTGCAGCTGTATACTTTGCAGAAGTCGCAACTACAACATCAGCTGCGGACCCTGCAGAAGCAGGTGTTAAATTTATTTTACTTTTTGTGTTTACATGACAAAGAAACTGTCGTTAAGCTTGCTACAGAGGTCTATGGTAATATATCATTCTCAAAGACTTGTGTCGACATATCCTTCATTGAGGATGATTTCTAAACTGTTGCATAGGATGGCAGATTTGGTTTAGGAACATTATTCATGTTGGCACGTGTTTGGCTTCGAGTCAAGGTATGCTTTTTCAGTTTTAGCTTTTTGTATTTCAGCTGTAAGAGACCAGTATGGGGGGGGGGGGGGGTGATAATGCATATGCAGCTCTGCCAAACTCCACACTTCCCTGCCTCAATCATACCTGCTTTCAAATTTTAGTAAAAATCTTTCTTTTATTTCAAACTGCATTAGTGTCCTTCATTTGCTCACTCAGATTTTTCTTTGTGATTGTTCGACTTTTTGTTCATGACCCCCAATACATGCTTTCAGACATGACCTTAATTACGGAGGTCACGGTGGGTTTTGGGAGGATAGGGAACAGTCACTGCCGCACCAATGAGCGCCACGCATACAAACGTAGTGACCTTTCACCTAGGGCTGGGGATGTCACTGTGGTAGTGCCAAATACTCTCGAGTGGGACGTCAACAATTTACAAACAATGAGCAGCAACATTTTGTAACTTTGTTAGGTTAAGACGAAATTAAAGTATAGCTATTCCTCAGTCTACAGGATGGACAGTTTTGACTTAAGTCCATGCATGAGTTGATAGAGTGTCAAGCTGTCTGGCTTCCCCAAGGATGTGACTCAGATTATACGGTAAAAATGAAATATATCTTCCTTGTTGATATTAACGTTAGAAAAATATAAATTTGCTTTAAATGTCGTAATATAAGATATCTAACCATCGACAAATGTTCGATATGATTAGCCTATTTTTGAATGTTTGGCAGGCAAATTTCATTGGTGATACACGCCATGCATTTGTCTATTTTTAATCCTAGATTATAGATAGAAGTTTAAGATGGCATATTAAGAAAGATTTAAAGATTTAAGACAAAATAACAACAACGATAATAAAAATTACAAAATAAATCATAATAATGATAAAGAAATTAATGAATATTTAATTCTGATCTTTATGAAAAGTAATGTATATGTATGCTTTATAATCCCGGTAAATAGTCACTGGGTGCAGGGCTCGCCACTCCCATCTACCTAAACGAACAGGGCTCTCCACTCCCATTTACCGTGCAGGGCTCGCCACTCCCATCTACTGTGCAGGGCTGTCCACTCCCATCTACCTAAACGAACAGGTATCACCACTCCCATCTACCTTAACGAATAGGGTACACCACTCCCATATACCCTACCGTGCAGGGCTCGCCACTCCCATCTACCTAAACGAACAGGTATCACCACTCCCATCTACCTTAACGAATAGGGTACACCACTCCCTTATACCCTACCGTGCAGGGCTCGCCACTCCCATCTACCGTACAGGGCTCGCCACCCCTTCTATCCTACCGTACAGGGCTCGCCACCCCTTCTATCCTACCGTACATGGCTCGCCACCCCTTCTATCCTACCGTACAGGGCTCGCCACCCCTTCTATCCTACCGTACAGGGCTCGCCACCCCTTCTATCCTACCGTATGTTTGGAAAAGTACACCAAACAAAGACCGGCGACTGTTTCTTGACTTTTTATATGGCAAAGTTCCTATGCCGACAAAGCTTTGATATGTGACGCGATTAAAGAGAAAAATTTTCCTCCACCAGACCACCAGACCCAGATCTTTGCTGCCCTCAAAACCACACCCCCAGGCCTTGTCAGTTGTCAGTCGTAGCATGTTATACTTTTTTGGAAATGTCGGGGTACGGGCCTGAACTCTAAGGATTATGACCCAATTGATGAATTCATAAATGGATACCATACAATAAATGTCAAACACTTTACTTACTAAGATCTTGATCTTTCTTCACTTTTGACTTGGATTCCCTCTTGAAAAGTTTGTTTTTAAACATATCTGAAAATTAAGGGTACATGTAAAATGCGAAACGAAATGAAACGAAAGCAACCGAAACGAGATCTAACGAAACAGAACTAAACAAAAGAGGTTGTATAACCAATCGTTTTGATTGTAATAATAAAAAATGGTAAAAAAACAAAACCCAAAAACAAAAGCAAAAAAACAACCCCCCCCCCCAAAAAAAAAACCAAAAAAAAAAACAAACCCCGACTTTCTCAGACACTGTCTTCTTCCAACAATGCTTCAGTGATGCTACCCAGTAGACCGCCTATAAATGTAATGCCACAGCAAAGGGGGGAGGGGGTGCGAATTTCATTCATATGTGGTAACCTTCAACAGGGGCCTGAGATGATCGCCCATACTTCTGCCTTTTATCGTCATTATTGAAGAGTTCAGTTATAAAATCAGTTTCGTTTCGTTCTGTTACGCTTTCGTTTCGATAGGTTTCGTTTCATTTCGCTTTGTTTCTTACTGTGCAACTGGTGACAGAAATAAAGTTTGATCTTTTACAACAAGCTTATTAGATTAATTTTTCAGTTTAAAACAAGACATATCTAATTAAATATCTCTACTTACTTTGGCTACAAAGATTCCTCAATAGTGCGATAATAAACCTATACGAAATTCCGATGTATCACCCAATTTTTACACTAATTTAGAAAAGGGGGTAACGGAAATTCAAATACTTTTTAAGTACATTTAATTTCCGAGAGCAATGACAGATGATTATTCATATCATCAAGAGGTCTCTGTGTGTCATATTATATACACGCGTTCATAAGATGTGGGCTTTTACATGAGGAAAGGTCCCGTCATCGTGTATCGGCTAGTTCTGACTGCGGGGTCACGGACGGAGACTCAAAATGAGTGTTCCCAATGTAACCGCATTCTCTTGTAGCATATACATTGACCTTGATGAATGATCTCGACCTTGATAAGTTTTATTGGATATTGACCTTTGAATTTATTACGTTTTGGCTTTTATAGACAAGGCGTGGCATTCATATTTCAGTTAACTTGATAAATAATGTTACTAATTCCAATTCAGAATACGCATATTTTGACAACTGAATCGATTTCTTGTTCATTGTACGTATTTACACAGACAGTATACTATTTTTGATGAAGATTTTAAATCTGCATTTTGAGGAAACATAGTTTTTTGTTCTACGATAAAGCATGTAAACAACATACGAAAATAGAGGTCGTGAATTGTTAACACAGGAAAAGGTGATACTCGAAATAAATAAAAAAAACACCAGACCTCTCCATGTTTTTGAACTCAAACTCGGCGATTCCTATTCACGACGCGCTAACTCTTGCAGCCTTGTTAGTTTGAAACTTTCTTGAGACAAAGAATGCAAAATGCATTTATGAGTGATTCAAGCTTATAGTGAACCTGATTTTTGATTATAAACTTGTATACGCTAGTGCGAAAAGGACATCCGAGAATTTCAATATTATCTATCCATCATCATCGTCATCATAAAACAACAACAACAAACCAAAGAAAACAAAAAAGAAAAAACAAAACAAAACAAAAAAAAAAAAACCAAAAAAAAAAAAACAACCCAGCGAACCACAAATCACGCGGCGACCATATCTAAGCGGTCCAAGAGGGAGATGTCCGGTACCAATAGGAATCGGGCAGAGAGTCATAAGGGGGGGGGGGGGGGGGGTACTCCGTATTAGTAATGCTTGATGCCCGAAATCAAAGGACATCAAACCTGACAAGCTTTGAGGAAATCAGTCAATGTGCTGGGGGCTCGCTATAGGAAAACAAATGTAAGTTAGTTGCCCATCAGTAGATGTTAGCATTTGTTACCAGATAAGCATTCACATACCTCAGTCCATTCGTGAAAAGATTTCTGCAGGCTCTTATATCAATCTGGCATTACTATTAAAACAGACCGGGGCCTACGTATTGATGCCCACATCACAGGCGAGCTAGTGATTAAAAACATATATATATATATGACACAGTACTTCATTTAAGTCTGGACACGACAAAGTTCAGATATTTTGCTCCCCTTTATGATAAAGATTTTGAGAAAAATCGACGCGAAGTGCACGTGGTGTTTTTTTAGCAGTATGTCATATTCCAAGGTTGGGCTTAGGTATCCTTCTAGAATAACAGATATCGGCCTCCAAGACAATAAATCCTATAGGAGATGGCAGGATTTTATTTCCTACAAAAATCCCGTCAAAATCCTATGGGACATAAAAGTCTTAACATTCCCATAATTATAATTGCATACAAAGTGTGCTTGGGAGAAATATTTTATATGGTAAGTGGGTGGGTATTCCCATAGCTGACGTCAAGTCTGTCCAGCCGACTCCATAGGTTGACATTTTCATGGATTGAACTTGATACAACAGCGATGCAGATCCGCTTGTTCCAGGACAAATTGACTGAGCTGGATACTCGATACAAGAAACTGGATACTCGATACAAGAAACGATGCAGGTTAAAAAAACCTGACATTACAAGAGCTGAAGTCTATAACAAGTTCACTCAATTTTGTGTGTCAGGTGGTTTTACCTGGTAGATCTTTATTAGGAGGCTTATTGATGCGACAGTGGGTCGTAAAAAAGCAAGACACAAAATATAAGTAAAACCTACATGCAGTATGAAATTACGACTTAGAAACATGGTTAGATATTTGTCTTAAATAGTTATAGATCAAGTTTGAGTTTCGTTACGCTTGACCTACTTTTGACTGAATTATACCCCTTGGTGAATTGCAAGAATCCGTTTTCCTGACACTCGCTTCGTATTGGGCAGCAACAGAGACAGCAGTCAGGGGTATCCCAGACGTCAAGTCAAATCAATGAATGGGGCGAGAGGAAATCGGGAGCTTACACTTCTTACATTAGATTTACTTAGTGTAAATATATTTGAGATTTTACCTGCATATATGATGTATAGGTGTGCCACTAACAAATACAAATATGCAGGTAAGGTAACAGTAGTCGGGACAATGGGATCCTCCATGTAGTCTTGTAGTCAAACACTGCTAACTTTTCATAAGGTTTGTGCTCAGTTGGGTGTTCCCATAACTACGACAAGACTGTCGTGTGGACTCCATGTTTGACATTGTTAGGTCACCCGAGTCACTCAACATGCACGTTTACAATGTTATCAAAACTACGTAATTCTAAAGGCAATTCTAAAACGTCTTTACGCAAAACTCGCTATGACGGAATTAAAAAGACATTTTATGATGAAAATTATCGTCATGTACTCACCGCTCCAGAAAACATTTTGTTCAGATTAAAATCAAAATGCACGGAATACGACTTCGATATGGTCAGTGAACAACAGTACCGATTTGAGTGATTGACTACCATATGGGACCTTAAGCACCAATTAGAGGGGCGTTCTGTATTTAATATTCAATATTTTTAATTTTGAGAAAAAAATTGTTCGACAGTTTTTACTTCGGGGGAAGATGTGTTAAAGAAATTATGACTTGGGCACGGACAGCTGACCGTGGTGGGTGTTTTTTTAAAATTATATTTGTTGTACCTCGTGACAAAATGTTCCGCATTGTCACCTTGACTACCGTTCATTAGAGGCTATACATGTATGTATGACATTAGCGAGAGAGCGTTTGTATAGCATAATTCGATAGTTTTGACATGACTATTATTAAATACTGCAGGTGAAAACGGATGGTTATTTTGTTTACCACAAAGTTAGACCAACGCTCAGGGCCGAAGCAGTGAGGTTCTTTAACGTGCTAACACCAGCCGCAACACGGGACATCCGATTTTGAGGACACATCCGAAAGACCCATGGTTCTCACTTCTGGTGCCGAGCGTTTGGCGAAAGAGAAACCACTGTTTATTTTAACGTCTTAGGTTTGATGCAGCCAATGACACATGCGAACTTACCACCTCCCAGTTACGAAGCGAACGCTCTACCACTGAGCTATCGCGACTGCTGGCCTGAATAAGTGATCAAAGTTTTACGCAAGACTATATTTGAGAAAATCCTATTCTCAAGAGCAACAGGGCCAAAAAATTGGTCACATTAGTAAGCAAACATTCGGAGGTAGTGCAGATTTAAGTTGGTTCATATTAATTCCCCAATGGTAAGTTTGAGCTAAAATGTGGATTGAAAGTTTGACATAGACATGCATGTTTAGGGGTGGGGTGGGGGTGGGGGGTAAAAAGGTTGAAAATTTTCTCCAGAACAACAGGACCTTGATTAGCATGCAGTCATCCTCAGATAGTGCAGATTCAACTTAATTTGCCTCATGATCCCTGGTGGGGCCAGATTCAACTTAATTTGCCTCATCCCTGGTGGGGCCAGATTCAACTTAATTTGCCTCATGATCCCTGGTGGGGCCAGATTCAACTTAATTTGCCTCATGATCCCTGGTGGGGCCAGATTCAACTTAATTTGCCTCATGATCCCTGGTGGGGCCAGATTAAGGCTTAAAATATTACATGGAAGTACATATTAAAAATATGACCATTATTAGTCATTATTGTACATAGTGCAGATTGATATTTCATCAAATCGGGGCACAGGTGGCAAGGGTGGAGCTAAAATACGGATTCAAAGCTTTACATGACAATGTGTAGAATTTTTTTTTTTATAAATTCAGTTCAAGATTAGCAGGGCCACACTATATCATATTTAATTTAATATGCAAACACTCCCATGTTGTATTAATTTACATTTGTATTTTTTTTTAAATTATGGACCCTGAGAGATCAGGTGGGAAGGGAATGGGGAATCAAAGTTTACTTAATACATAAAGATAATGAAAAATTTCCATTCCAGGACTGCAAAGCCACGCTAGTAATACTGATAGCGAAGCATTCTATATTTTGTGGATTTAATTTCGGTTAAATCATGACCTCGTGGGACTAGAGTGGGGTCATAATAAGGGGTCAACATTTTTCGTATGAATATAAGAAGTTAAAAAATCTTTTAAAAATCATCAAAAGAATAGCAGGACCAAGATAAATCAAGTGAGCGTTGTGACCCGTAGGCCTCTTATTTAAATTATATTAAACTTATTACAAATATTGTGTTATATCATTATATCGTACAACAAAAATGTCTACATACAAGGTTAAAACAGAATGCCAGTGTTGTTACGAATATCTAGAGTTTTCATGTAATGTTGCAAAGATTTCCGAGAATACCAACAGCCAATGAGAGTTGTTAGTTTAAAGTTGTATGGTCCAAGTATCGACAAATTTTGTCCACCTTGTAACTGTTAAATCATAGCACGTACGTATTTGTATGGCCGGACGACATGCCATATATTATTTCATCTGTTTGGTTTTAAATCGATGTTTACAAACGATTGTCACTCGACCATTTCGAATGTAGCAAGTCAAGTGACAAATCACGTGTTCAGTTCAGACTTCAAAAACAGTGGTCTTATCTGCGTAAAGCTGTGTATTTTATTATTACAGTACCGCGCCTTAAGTTCAAGAGAAACGAAAATATCAAATACCTCTTGTAATTCATTGATTTTCGCTCTGTAGACAGTTGCGTGTGAGTGGTATATCAACATGTTGCGATTCCCCTCGCGCGCGTGAAGCCAAAAAGACTTTCTTTCACATCCAGATGTTTTCAAGCATGTAATTAAGGGAAAGTTAACAATTTAAAAAAAACTAATTCATCTCCTTTAAAGCAATTTTGTACAAAAAATGATAGATGAACACCCGACCACAGAGCTTTAATTAAATGTTGCAGAAATCTGCAGACTGCTGTAGATGAAAGCCTACAGGGCCTTAGGCAATCAAAAATGTTCTCAAAACTAGATATCAAATGTGTTTACTCTCTTCCAAATCACGTGACATAACGTTCACGCCACATCTTGGCCTCTACATGACACAAATGTTTGTTTCTCGTCGTTTAGGTATCACACCGGTGATTATTTTCACTATATTTTACTACAGAGGGGAAAAAAATAATTAAAAATCAGTTTACAAAATTGATACCAAATAACGCACTCGGAAATGTTCTATGTTACCTCTCTCGTCTGCTGACACCAGAAAAAAAGACACCCTACACGGCATTTTCTAAAAATGTTTACCCGCAAACAAAAAATTACCCTCAAATCTACGTGTTTCTGACATGTGTAAACAGCCCAAGTGCTCCTCAGGAAGTAGCCACAGCTACCAACATCAAATAGTTCCATTGTAAACAATGGATTATTTCTACAAATTACAAAAAATTTCCTAATCAGGGGTACCAAAAATAAGAAAAAAGAAGGGGGAATGAAAAAAAAAATCACACATTAAAAAATATATTCTTTTAAATATACGGAACTACAATTGATTGGACAATTACCGGTGTGATACCTTTAACATATAGCTGCGCCCATGAGATGTATAGCAAAACTAAGCAACTAATACTTGGTCTGGAGAAATTGTTATCTACGACGAAGTTGTTTTATGGAAATTCCGAAGATGATTGATTGATTATATATTGTTTAACGTCCCGCTCGAGAATCTTTCACTCATATGGAGACGTCACCATTGCCGGTGAAGGGCTGCAAATTTAGGCCTATGCTCGACGCTTATGGCCTTTGAGCAGGGAGGGATCTTTTACGTGCCACACCTACTGTGACACGGGGCCTCGTGTTTTGTGCGGTCTCATCTGAAGGACCGAAGAAAATTAAGGTGACTTGCAGAGAGCGGTTAGACCAATGTCAGTTCAACCTGCAGAGGATTGATTTCGGGAGATACGTACTCCCAGAGCAAGGGACTGGAGCGGTTAAAGCCAGTCGTAAAACTAGAATTCCAGAAACAGAGGTCCGAAGTTTCTTAAGGCTTGTTCATTTGAATGCAAGATTTCTGTTGTAAGCGCTCATCGGATTGTTGCGTATGGGCGTAATAACCCACTTACAAACACGAAATCTCATATACATCAACGTTTGTATTAAATTGTGATATTTTAAAGTGATGAAAATTTAATCATAATAATAATACATATGGATAAAAGTCTTTGATATTTAATAATGATGATTGTGTAACAAATTTCATTTTACCCCGTTTTCGCCCAAGACTAGAATGAGTCTACACTTTTTTTGACTATGTATTCTCTGTATAACCCCAAAAATACTTTCCAACAAATTTTGTTAATATTGTAAAAGAAGTGTGATTTTACAAGATAATAACCGTTAGAATTTTTCACTAATATGATATTACCAGCAGAACCAGAAATGCTTGCCTGGGTTTTTTATTGTGCCAAAGCCTATCGTGACACGGAACCTCAGTTTGTAAGGTGACATCTGAAATAAAGACCCGCAACTTTCTGTTCCAGTGCCAGGCGCATGGCGAAGGAAAATCACTACCTATGTAAGGTTTATCGAGAATCCAACCCGAGACCAGTCGGTTGCCAAGCAACCACTAGCATACTACGATTGGTAAGAAAGCAATGTATAAAATATTCGTTCCCTACAAGATAAAAGTGCTTTGACTAATGGCTGTAACCATGAAATACTTAAGATCTCGAAGTTTTAAAATGTCTTCCTCTTGACAGTGCCTTAATAAAATTCTAGCAGGTACACTTGAACTTTTTAGGCAAAGTCTTTATTTTTTCTCACGATATTATTTAGTGTAATTAAAGGGCTCAGTCAGAAGCTACTGAAATATACAATTATGAAATTTACAACCACAGGACTCATTTCGCATGTTTCGGAGTCATTTAAGTATTTAGTCCTTTCCAATAATTTGATATACCGTTTGTGTATGAGAAAGGGGGAGGATTGGTCACATATTTGATGAGCACGTGCCTGATAAGCAAACTCTACGATAATGCGCACTGTTTTAAGTAAGTGTGCATGACCTGCGTTACCGGAAGCGTCACGAGATTGAGAGCCACAAAGGATGAAAAATAAGCTAAGTGTTTGTCGCAGATTCTTTGGACTGAAAAAAAACCCCAACATCTTATATGTCAAAGTTTATTTTGTGAGTTACGAAAATCAAAAGAGATCAACAGAACATAACAAAATTGTGAGCATATGAAATATCGAATACACAATGTATTGTCTACAATTGGTGACGATTTTATGATCTTAGAGTCTATGGCCTAGCGTTTTTATAAAGTGTATGTACAGAATGCTGTCATGTATACACCAAGCAAACTGTCTCACAGTCAACAGTCAAATCTCACGAGTACCCATATCTGCTATGATGATTACAGCGAATATCGTGTCTATATGAAAGCAAAGGCAGTAGATCAAATGACGAAACAGTTGTCACACATTCACAGACACACGGACAATCACACCACCACGTGCCTTTGTGCAACATGGTCTCTTTACTTGGCCACTATTTTTGTTAATCCAAGAAGCAGTTGGCACGAACTCAGACACACGGACAATCACACCAGCCCGTGCCATTGTGTGACTTGGTCTCTCTGATTGGCCACCATCTCATTCCAGTGATCCAACTCTTTTCCTCTAGCAAACATGAAAGACCCCAAAATCACTCGTCCTATTATTTTATCTGAAACGAAGAGAGAAAATCTGTCTCTGGCTAAATGATTTACCTTTGAATCGAGCTATATTACATGCCTTGTATTATCTGTTTACAAGTGTTTTGACAAATATGCTCGAACGTTAAAAGGGCATGGACACGCAAAATTTTCAAATTTTATTTTTCCATTTGCTCACATGTAATTAAGATATTTCTAATAGTCAGCAAAAAATTTGAATGTCAGTTTTTGAGTTACAAGAGAGAAACAGAACTCACAATTTGAGGCTTGTGTCATGCTTTTGTTTACATAGGTTAATATACTTGTAAAGTTACGTTTAAAGCAGATTTTTTTAATTTACAAGTTAATTCTGAACACAAATAATTTCTAATGTTTGTCGCATCTGATTTTGTTTTAAACATAATATTTTCTATATGTAAACAAAAACATGGCACTATCCTTGTAATTCCTGTAGAAAGAACAAATCAGTTAGATGGGCAAACACGGACCCCTGGACATACCAGAGGTGGGATCAGATGCCTAGGAGGAGTAAGCATCCCATGCCGATCGGTCACACCCGCTTTGAGCTATATATCTTGATCAGGCATACGGAGTAATCCGCAGTCAGAGTCAGTGTGCCAAGAACGGCTTAACAATTGGTATGAAATACGTCAGACATGAAACAGAAAATTAGAAAAATTTCAGATCAAATCGTGTCCATACCTCTTTAAAACAACTTTTGCTATGTTTACATAGTCATTGAAATATTGAGCCCTTTCTAAAAAATTTGATGTACAGTTCGTGTATAAGAAAGATGGAAAGTTGAAAACACACACACACACACACACACACACACACACACACACACACACACGTGCGAGCGCCCTTGCCAGATAACGCAAATTCAAGATCACGTGTACCGTCCTAGGTTCATGGTATGATCTTCTGCGTTACCGGAAGCGTCATGAAATCGAAAGCCGCAAAGGATGAAAAATTAGTCAAGGGTTTATCAAAAATGATTGTTGCATATTCTCTGCTTTTTTTGTTTTTGTTTTTTTTTATCGTTATTTTTTATTTTATTTTTTTCCCTTGAAAGTAAAAACCAAACATCATATACGTCAAAGATAATTTTGTGAGTTACGAAAATCATAAGAGATCAACGAAATATAACAAAATTGTGAGCATGTGAATTATCGAATATACAGTGTATTGTCTACAATTAATAAATCTTAAAACCTGTGGCCTAACGTTTTATAAAGTGATGGACAGAATGCTGTTATGTATACACCTAACAGTTTAACAAAATGCCGAGCAAAATACTCTTTTGTTTTGCAAATGATTGATTATATATTGTTTAACTTCCCGCTCGAAAATTTTTCACTCATATGGAGACGTCACCATTGCCGGTGAAGGGCTGCAAAATCTAGGCCTATGCTCGGCGCTTAGAGTCTTTGCGCAGGGAGAGATCGTTATCGTTCCACACCTGCTGTGACATGGGACCTCAGTTTTTGCGGTCTCATCCGAAGGACCGCCCTATTTACGACAAGCAGGGGTACTGAAGATCTATTCTAACCCGGACCCACACGGGAGGTTTTGCAAATGAAAACCGAAATATTTTCTACAGCTTCCAAATGTCAATCATCTTCGCTAGGTTTTCAGTCCACCCGCTCTCCATAAAACCCTTGGCTAGTGAAGATGAATGTAAATTGTCTTTTTAAATCTTTAGACCACACACTAGTTACTCTCATGAACACAAAGGGACAGAACCCATGAAATTTAATTTATCGACAATATTAAAGTGGTTCATACCCCTATCATACGGAAATTGCTAATTCGGCTAGGCCTCGGTTGACAATGGTTTTCTTAGGTGAATATTTTCAAGGCTATCCTCAACTCTGCATAATGTAAACCCTGTTCTCTAATAAAATTTTCCCACTTGGAGTCAATATTTCGAATTATTCTTATTTACCCATTTTGATTATAATTTCCTAATGCAACGCTTTGCACACGCGTTATTTCTTTAAAAAATGTAGGAAACATTTTGTGGTTATATCTTTTCTTATTTCAACGTATATCGTATATTTGATAAATATCCTGATTTGTTTATTTATTTTCTTCTAAATTGTATCAAAGTCTAACCTAATTATGTTTGTTGTTTTGCTTTTAGATAACGAAGAGATGTTTTTTTTTTTCGGAGTAAAACGAGGGAGAAAATTAAAGCTCTACTGAACAGCGGATCTCGATTTCTCTCCAAGATCCCGAAAAATCCATGTTTCGCTCACACGGGAAATGCATAAATGTGACGTCTCTTACCTTTATGGCCACTGGAATGCTGCATGATGGTTAGGCTTAAACTGGCGGAGTCCAAACTTGTAACCGGAAGTTTCAATATGAATGATTCGTTATAATTAGGATTATCTGTTTTCTTCAACACTTCTGTTTTCTTCGTTTTGACCACTCTGTTTTGGACTAGAACGCATACTTTTACATATGTATCTATAAATAGAAAAAAGCAGAATCAAGTTACTCTAGCTATGACACACAATGAAACACAATTCGGTATTGGTTTCGCATTCTATTTTCTTAAACAAAACCCTCATTTAACATGTTTCATTTAGGATTCAAAACTTTGACTTAATGGTTTTATTAGTATAATTCCTAGCCAGACTACTTCCTTCATATCTAGATGTCACCAGGCTCTGACACTATAAAACTAAAATGGGGTCACTTTTTGATCTTTTTGTCTCGCGATCCAGCTTTAGTTTAAGTGTACATTTTGACCTGTGCCATGGATTCATAATAATGTCTGATTGACTGATTGTTGTTTTCCGCCACACTCAACAATTTTTCGGTTATCTGGTGGCGTCCAGTTTTTATTGGTGGAGGAGAGAACCCAGATACAATGTACCTGGGAAGAGACCACCGACCTTCCGAAAGTAAACTGGTAAACTTTCTCACATATATCGGTGCGAGCGAGATTCGAACCCGCGCTAACTAGAGGTGAGAGGCCTTGTGATTTTGAGCGCGATGCTCTAACCACTAGGCCACGGAGGCCCCCCATAATTACCTAGTGAATAATGTTTTAGCTCAAATGAGTAGACAACTCATGTGAGCTTTTCTGTCAAATCAAAAATATTTTTGCCTTCTTTCCTAAAATTGGAATATTTTCCACTCCCTCTCAAGAAACAATACGTCAAACTCAACAAAACTTGGTATAATGTATTCCTGTGTGAAGCCAGATTGGTTTGGTTCAAATAAAGGTTCTGTCCCATTTCAAGGAGACATGATAGAAAATCGTGAAAATAGCATGGGGAGATAAATACCCCCTCCATTAAATCAAATAAGAAAAGTATTTTAAAAATGCACAGTCTTAAACACACAGATAAAAGTTTAGTTTGTTCAAAATATTACCCCCGAGGTTAGGATGAAGTCGAAGTAGTAATTTATGGTAAGAGAAACGGTTTTAAATCCACTGCGCAAGACTCGCAAAGCTACATATAATTTGTCAAATGCAAGAGCTTGAGTGTGTTGTAATGGACAATAAAGGTTTGCAAGGAAAACAGATCTATACAATTTTGAAAAAAAAATGCATTTAAAAAAATCGATATGTACATGTAGGTGTAGATTTTAATGTACCACAAGCAGGCCTCAAGCCAAACGAATGATTGCTTTAAAACACGTCTAAAACTAAAACCTCATTTTTTAAAGACTTTATAATCGTTATTTTTGTCATCACCTGCCTTAACTTTCGGATGGTTGGTCAAGAGTTAGTTGTACGTGAAGTACCACAAATTTAGACCTATTCTTAGCGACTACAGTCATACTAGTGGTAATTTTATAACGTGATAACGCCTGCCGCGACATCCGTTTTTATCCGGAAGACCCGTGATTCTCACTTCTAAATACAGAGAGTTTGGCGAAAGAGCAATTAATACCTATACTTAACGCGGTAGAAGCGGGGTTCGAACTCACGACCCCCGGTTACTTTTGAGATTCTTAAACCGTATTTATAATTTTTGAGCTTTCTACATTATATGCATTATTTTGTAACCATTTTATGATATTTAGGAAATTACGTTCACTTTTGAAAATACTCAAATGCTGAATACTTTTCCGGAAGCGCGTTTATTAATATTTAGTATGCCTATGTTAAGGACTGCAGTTCATACCCTCGTGTATTTTCAAAAATTGAATTTATTATTTTTTGATATTTACAATCTACTTTCATTTCTATCGGAATTACCAGTTGTTGAAATAGATGTACATATACTATATTTATCAAGATTCATACGCACATTGTTCACATCTGTAGCGCATAGATACGGGTATAGACCAAAAACATTGGAAATGTAAATTTTATCTAAATATTATCTGATCCATGGTAGATTTTAATTAACTAGGTTTCAATTATATTACTGATGTCATATTATTCTTTTTTCTTTTTTTGCCTGTTTTTACTCCTGCACTCATGTAAAGCGCTTTACAGTAATTCTTTTTATGGTGCTGTACAAATCATTATAAGATTACCCGTAGGATCTTTTACAATCTTTCCATCACATGTAGCAACAAAACGATTATTGTTTGTCAAAACAAGATACCTGTACTCCGAGACTTTTGGTGTGTCTGATGACTATATTGTTCATTATTTGTGTTCTGATTATACTAGTATATATTTCGCCTTCGTAAGAGAAAGATGAATCTGGGGAACATTGTGGTCCATGGACTGCATCTTGAATGAAGACCTCGGTGCACTATTTATATATTTTACCTGACTGTAAATAAGAAAATAATCTACGGCAGCACAGTAGGACTACATCTTTGTAACCTTGACCTTTGACCTAAAACACCGCAATGCATATTTGATTTTTAAGTACTTGCATATTGTAAACGTACATGACAACTCTATATGACATTGTACAAGTAAAAAAATGTCCCAAACTACCAAAATCATAATTTCTAACTGCACTGGTCGTCATCTATTTGACATTAGAATGTAAGCTGAACGGAAGGAAAGACTAAATTGGATACACTGGTTACTCTGGGTTTCCCATAATTCTATGCAGAGACTTACAAATACTCCGTTTTAAAATCTACTGGACCAAGTCTAACTACAGTACATCCCGAGAAACTATTCTCCTTTTCCATTCACACGAAGATGACCAACGAAGATTTTAGAAAAAGTGATCGCAATGCTATGATAGATATTATTATTATAACATTTCGAAAGTTTGATATGCCCAAACGCAATTTTCTGAAGTCACGCAATACTCCTTAGCCACCAGGGCGCTGCTGCTTATCATGAACTTTTGTTCAGCAGCAATGCAGGTCCTCATCTCATTTGATCTTATACGAGGGCTGATCGATATATTGTGAGCCTTGTGTTTAAGGAGGTTAGTATCGATGTCCTTTTTCAGCCTTACTATTCCCTGACAATTTAAGGCTGTGTACCCGAAGAGTGGTGTCAATTGGTCAGTTTATATTGAAGAGGCAGCACTCAAAAGTAAAGAAGACAAGGGACGTTTGCAAAATTGCCAAAATCGGTGAAAAAGCAATGATCCAATATTTGTGTAAGAAACGTTTATCACCTAGATATCTATACTGATATAATAGCAACACTTGGGAAAGATGCCCTTTCATATGCTACAGTAAAAAGGTGGGTGGCGGAATATAAACACGGCAGACAGAACCTTGAGGATGACCCCCGTCCAGGAAGGCTTGTCCCTGTTGCAACCCCCGAAATGGTCAATAAAGTTCATAATACTGTTATGACTGACAGGTTTACATAAAGATATATAGCCAGTACAGCTGGAATTTCACAGGAAAGAGTGCGTTCCATTCCGACAGAGGATCTTGCAATGAGAAAGCTTTCAGCCCAATGGGTACCAAGACTTTTGACAGTTGATCAGTAGCACACCATGCGCACGTTGTCGCGTGCTAATCTAAACCTTTTAGAGATAGATCCTGCTAACGTTCTTCAGAGATTCGTTACTATAGATGAAACATAGGTCCATCATTTCACCCCAGGCCAAACAACAGTCTAAACAATGCAAGCACCCTGGTTTATCCCCGCCAAAGACGGCAAAGACTGTTCCATCAGCCGGAAAGGTGATGGCCTCGGTTTTCTGGGATGTTGATGGCATTCTGATATAGATTATCTACAAATGGGACAAACAATCAATGACACATAATATACATCACTTCTGAGGCAGTTACTCAAGTGCCGCGGAAATCTAAAGGTGTGTTTTTCCACCAGGACAATGCGCCTGTTCACAAGTCTGTCACTGCCATGGCTGCCATTAACGATTGTGGCTCTAATTTGATTGAGCATCCCTTATTCGCTTGACCTCGCTCCATCAGACATTTCATTTATTTCCAAAACTGAAACTGGCCATTTCCGGTACCCACTTTCAGTCAGATAATGACGTCATACATGCAGTGGAGGACTTTCTGAGCGATCCAAAAAAAAAAAAGAAGACTTCTTTAAAGTGGCACTGGGGCCCTTGAATGTCGCTGGCAAAAGCAAAGGCTACTGAAGGGGATTGTGTTGAAAAATAATGCAATATGTCCGTCAAAATTCAAACCCTTACATATGAGGATCAAAACATATCAATCTTGTCTTCTAAGAAAATTTTCTACATAGAAATCCAATATTACGGGCATCATATATGTGGTTTATTACAATGCACTGTAATTATGAAAAGACGGAAAGACGGATAGACAGAGTGAAAACTCTGGGTTTCCAATACCTTTAAACCTAAAGACCAAACAAACAGTGTACATTCAAGTCCCACGTTCTGTCATCAAACATATTTCAAGTTCAGCTACAATATCATCATAGAGAATATCTAAAAAAGCATATACTGTTCAGTCAATCGATACAGCAGATGAGGTGACACTAGATTACTGGCAAATGACTTACCAAAAGAATACTACTGCACATGTACACGTACCTGGGTTTCCACTCCACTGTCAATACTACAGTTACTAGTGTTGTCACACATACAAACCTCACAGATGTCTGTACCTGAGGTCCAGGATTTCAGCAACACGTGACTAGGTGATGAAATATTTCTGTTACTTGTTACTAAATTTATCATTCATTTAGTGAGGACTGGGCCTTGCCACTACTTTACTAGTTCGTCTCTCAACAAGAGAATATTTTACCAGTGGTAACTTATTTGACTCCAGGTTGTCAAAATTACTGTTGCGCTGTTTGTACCTTATGTTTACTAAATTACAGGTAAATATCATTTGTAATTACCGACTTTTGTACTAACCCTGGGCCAATGACTAACCATGTAGTTGACTGTCGTATTTAAGACTTTGACCTATGACGATTCACTGCATGGACTTCCTTATTTGAGGTGGCGGATCATCAACTAACCCTGGGATAACTTTCGTAGTTGAGGTTCAAGACCTCAAACATTAGCTTACTAATGGGTTGACTTTCCAACATATTTCTAAGGCCTCCAATCACTTACCATTTTCAGGCTAATGACCTACCAGGGCGTTGGCATTCACTCTTAGGGCAACGACTTACCACTGGGCTGACTCTCGTACTTGAGGTCCCGAGCTTCCAACACGCCCACCGTCAAACGTTCCAGGTGATTGTTATAGCAGAGCGCCACGAGTAGCTCCCCTTTGTCAGCCGTCAACTGTAAAATATCAGTAATCATCTACCTGTAGTAAGGATATAACCACGTATATTTCAGCCTATTATATTATTTTTTTCCTTTTGTTATTTTAGCATTATCAATATGAAGAGTGATAAAACATGTGGGGGAAATTAATTATCTATATGCTGGTAACTGTATGAATGTGGAGTGACTTTACTGAAAAATAAACTATCAAGTCTATTATAATAGGCGCCTATTCTATATTGTAGATACAAAGGGATCAATTAATGATGTTACATTTACAAATATGTCAAATGTGAAAAAAAACATGTAGTATATAACTCATAACAACACATATCATCATGATATATGGACTTGCAAACATCACAAAGTTCTTGATCCTGAACTATTTTGCCCAGTATCTATCTATCTATCTATCTATCTATCTATCTATCTATCTTTCTTTCTTTCATTCTTTCTTCCTTCTCGAAACAACTTTTCATCTGCACTGTCGATGACACCTCCCCCTCCCTTATCTCATACCCACGACTCCCCCTTTATACCTCAGTGACCTCCTTTTCGAGATCCCTCCAAATGACAAGACGTTCGTTACATTCGGCATCATGTTCTTTGAGCGGGTAAAGGGCGTGACCGATGACGTTGTGACGTTTATGGCGGTCTACGTCATAAACTGTAATCTTTAGCACCCGGTCCTGTAGTGATCTGTACGACACCTGTTAAAAGAACATTGTGACGTCTTGAGAAATAACCAAGACAAAAAATGCACCTCAAGGATGGATGGTTGTATATAGTTTACCGCTTGAGAAATTTTCACTCATATGGAGACGTCACCATTATCAGTGAAGGGCTGCAAAATTTAGTCCTATGCTCGGCGCTTACGGCCTTTGAGCATGCCTCGGTTTTTGCGAACTCATCCGAAGAGCCGCCCCATTTTGTCGCCACTTACGACGAGCAAGATATATTGATTACCTATTCAAACCCGGATCCCCATGGGAAAAAAGTAAAAAAAATAAATTACACATTACATGTATATGACCATCCAATGATCCGGGTTAGAATAGGTCCTCAGTACCCCTTCCTTGTCGTAAGAGGCGACTAACTGAGGCGGTCCTTCAGATGAGACCGCAAAAACCGAGGCTCCGTGTCACAGCAGGTGTGGCACGTAAAGATCCCTCCCTGATCAAAGGCCCTAAGCGCCAAGCATAGGCCTAAATTTTCCAACCAACAACAAATGTTTATTAGTGTATCGTACATCTCGATAAAAGCATTGATCTTTGAACACCACATAAAAGCCTGTATATTTTAGAAATGAATTTCATTTTGAAAATATATGCGGATATGATTTGCAACGCTTCACGCCTTTCATGCATTTCATTCATGTCGGAATTTCCATTCGTTAAAATAGATGTACTATATTTATATGTATTCATACGCGCATTGTGTAGAACTGCAACGCCTTTCTGAGGAAAACGTTATCACAATCTGTAGAAATATCAAAAGGAAATATATTGGAAATGTAAATGTGATAGAATGTAATTTTGGAGTGTTTTTAAACTTTAAATAATCTAAAATAAGGCACTGATATATCAATTAGATATTTGTAAAAAAAATAAAGCAAATAGAATAAAACACACACACACACACACACACACACACACACACACACACCCACACACACACCACTGTATATTGTTACTATAGTATAACTAGAGTTATCTTTCTTTAGAATAAATTGCCCATATTGTTTTATCCATTAAGATCAGATAGTCACAGGACTAGTTTAAAGATCAGTGTTATTCGATTAGACACTATCCGGTAATTTATTGGCAGGTCTTTGGGGTCAAAATTGTGGAGAGTTTTATTCTGTAAATTTCAAATCACCATTGTTTTGTATTGACTACAATTGGACAATATTGAAGATCTTGAAAGATAGTTCCTTCTTTAATAATTTCCTGTAACAAATTCTAGAGTATGAATGAAAGTATGTGAGAGAGTTATACATGCTTGTAAGAGATAGAAGAGAGAGCGAACAGTGATCAAGTAAATGCATCAATAGTTTTTAAGTGAATTACACTGAATGAGATAGAATGAATGCTGTATTTCGGTAGATATGATAATATCAGCCTTGGTTTAAAGACACTGAATTATATATATGTCTATATAGTGTGAATGTGTGTATACCTGTACACAGGTTTGATGTGCTGTAAATGCACCATGGACTTGGTCCATTAGCCTGAATCCATCATTCGATAACTATTGCAACTATTGTAAATACTATACATTAGTATTGTATACAAATATGATTGAGATTTATTATATTCAATCTACTCTTATCTATTTCACTTGAGTAAAATAAGAGTTAATTCTATTGTATTGTAAAGATTCGGTGTAATGCAGTACATTTTATTCCCTATGATAAATGTACATAAAAAATTTAGATTTTATCATAATGATGTGATAATTAATTGATATTAATATTGTATATTGATTTGTTGTTATATGTTTGTGGGATAACATAATATTCTATCTATCTATCTATCTATCTATCTATCTATCTAGATATATACATCATCTTCGGATATCACAAATATAGAAGACAACAGAAACCTACCGACTATGTCTGTGTCTACTTTCTACAACCACGGTTACATAAGCATTACAAAATATATACATAAGGAATACATGTCTGTTTAGATTGTATTATGGATGATTTGTGAACAATAGAAGAATGGGGTAATTTAATTTCTACTTAATCATTTCCCTGATTAAACAAATTATTCCATGCTTCCATTGTTCATGGAAATATAAACATTCCGTATTTTGATAATGCACAAACCTGAAATACAAAGCTTTCCTCGAACTTTGGGTTGCACGTCTTCTTTTTGAATTTGGATTGTAAATATCGGCGTTCATCAGGCACCAGATACAACCTGTAATAAGACAGGAAGTGATCGTAAGTTTGAGTTCTGAGGTCTTACACAGAGCCTTGACAGACATAGCCCATGCTGTAGAATTCCAGATCATTTTGGTTTGGCTGATAGAAACTTAGTCTGTGTTACTGGCATTGAACCATTTCGACTTCTGTATTTTCCCAACAATTTTGACCGACGATTTACAATCTCAAATAAAAGTATGATTATTTTATCATCATATTCCATATTTAATATTTAATATATATATATATATATATATATATATATATATATATATATATATATAATGTGATCGTTGGACTGAACGAAGCATGAAATGGTTATTGGCGTGTTTCAAGTTAGTAAAATAAAGTAAACTAGAAATACTAATACTCTCTCACTTGTATATATGTTATTTATGAAATTCCTCAGGCGCTAAACGCCCAGCAATATCCACTTATTACAGAATAATTTGTGCTGGTTTTTATGTGAAAATGAGGCTTTTCGGGATGCTAAAGGAGATAATGTTAAAGCTTGATATTGCTTGGTTAGATTTCGTTACATTTGCATACGGGTGATAAACAACACGACTTTAGGCATTTGATCCGCCTATTCATTTAACTTGGGAAATATCACAGAGTTGCCGTAAACAATGTATTGTGACGTCATATCAACACATTAAAAAAAAAATCAAAAAAAAAATCAAGTGTATGAGAAACTGCTTATGAAAAATGTTTGTGGTACTTTTCAAACAGTTTATTTTATCTGAGGGTTTTCCAATGAAGTGTCACAATCTTGTATCTTTGTTTATAGAAACTGATGATCTTGTCTATCTGTTTAGTCTTATTACTGTTTTTCTACATAGGCCTAATGATTTGGTAAAAATTGTTACAATAATGATTATACAATTCATGTTGTGCAAATTGAGTGTTTAAATTACAAAATGCATGTCAGTATCTTTCTTGTATTTTTGACAATCAAATATAAAACCCGAATAACCGTTGAAGCAACTAATGAATTTTTGCTCGGAACACCTTGTGGGACTTCGTACGAGCGAGTTAAAACGGAGACGGCCGAGGGTGCCGAACAAAACTATTCACAAAAGTATAACACAAGTACTGAAGAGCACTAAATGTGTGAATTCTGGTATTAATATGAAATGCAGTTTTACTTTGGCAACATTAACAAAGTCTAATACTAATGTCTGTTTACTTGTAGTTCTAAACGTGCAATCCGTCATAATATTGGTAGAACGGAGAAATGAATACCGCGGACAAGGGGTTTTGTTTGAGTCAGTTTTCTGTACGGTTGTGTCTCTTCTTATGCTTCTCAGCTAAATAGTCAAAACCAATGGCCGCAAGACTAAATTAACGTATAACCCTGCAAAATATCAGTCTATAATGGACCCCTATCTGATATATGTCATCGGGGCATAGCAGACAGGGGGCAGTTATCCGGAAACGCGTAAACGGAAGTAGAAATCCAGTTGGTAACAAAGTGCTCCAAGGCTATGCTTAGCGCCTTAAACATAATGCAGTAGGTCTGGCAGTAAATATTTAGAATACTTTTAAAATAAGTTTAACATGACTGCAGAATTTGAAGGATATTACATATTGTGAAACAAAAAATCGTCAACATTAATTTTGTTCGGAAAAAATATTAAAGGAGTTGGGTGGAAGGGTTAAACGGTCTATGCTGTGGTATGTCTACGTTTACTGTGAACAAATTGCGCTAATAAGGACATAGTATACGTAAAATGAATTCAAATAAAAGGAAGTTATTCTTGATTTTGTTTGGTGGAAGTTAATTTTCGATTGGAGGATACGCTGCCAATATTTCACATATGAGATCATCCTGTAATATAATCTATCTCATATAATGCAAATACATTTGAAGAGAAGGAATGGTATTAAATTTTATATACACTATTACATTTAGAAACCGATACCTTGCTAGTAAAATGAAGTAAAATTAGTAGACAGATGGTGTTATACTTTCCAAAAGTATGCGAATCAATTTGTTTAAATACCCATAGCGATATATAATGTGTATTGAATGATCCGAACAGGCTCCAATCTGTCGATACTGTGTGCTGGAGCAGGGTAAATAAACTAAAGCAATAAGCTGGAAATATTGTGCAACTTGAAAATGCCAAATGCATTTTTATTTCATAAAGGACATAAAGCAGTCGGATTTGTGGTTTCATTTCTATTGCTATTTAAAAATAGCATTAACGAGTATCTAGTTTCTGAAGCATTATTGGCTTAATACTGAATTATAGAGGTGGTGGGCTTACTTGTAGAAAATTTCATAGTTATGCAATACAGTCACGTGTTCAGAAATCTGATTCCGTATCCACGCTATACAAATCTTTCTCAAGACGTCTTGTGAGATAATGTAACTTTAATCAAATGATATCAGGCTTTCGATATCAAGACTAGACTTCATTGAACTGATCTTATTAGTGAACACATGTGTCTAATATTTTTGTTCTAAAAGAATGGCCATATGTTTTATTCCCCTAGGAAACGTTCACAATGTGGAACCATGATATCATTCATTTTCTTAACAAACTCCAACATCAACCCAATTTCGTAAACTTGACTGAACGAGATTTGTCAACACAGAAGCCTCGCTGTTTCAATTGTCAGTGGCTGTATTGCAGTCTTCAGATATTAAGTTATAGATCTTGTCTAACACTTTGATCTGTTTGTACATTCACTGGAGTAGAAGTAAGGTGGTTTGTCAGTCTTCAAAAGAGTCAAAATATTTATGTTGTCTAGTTTAACAGTATTAAGGATGAACGCTACACCAGAGAAATTTGACGTGGATGACAAATGGAGGATATGTACATCAATATTTTGAAATTGAAAACTTTCAAATTTACTTTATCTAGTTAAATATGCAGTTTTAGTAGAAAGTTATCTTTAAAAATTAAAACCACTGCTGGACTCGAACCCGCGATCTACAGTTCAGCAGTCGACATGCTAACCTACTGAGCTACTCAGCTAGGAATTGAACTTCAAATTGAATAAACAAATATTGGTAATATTCATATTTTCATTCATGGCATTAAAGGAAGTCAGTCATTGTGACGATGTGGAGTTCTAATTTAAACTCACATTAAACTCCTATTATGTTTAATAAGTATAACATCTATCTAAGTTTTTTGAACTTGTGCCTACACCATTTGATGTTTCAATGTCAATAAAATATGTTCAATTCAATAACATTATAAAAGGTACATCTGAATCTATCATAACTCTAACCTTATAAAGGGATCACAACTGCTGTTATTGCCATATTGCCGGGTTGGGAGGTTTTTTGCCTTCATTAGTGTCACCAGCAATTTTTCCGTTTCTCTTTCATATTCAACGGCAAACCACACCCTTCCGATATGATCCATAGGGATTTCATAATCGTCATCCTCGTCAACTATTTTGTACAGACTGGGATCGATAGAACCCAAGGCATAGGCACCTACAATATGACAGTCATACAGTACAGATATACCTATACAACACACACAGCATAGAAACATACAACACAACACAGTTATACAGCATAGAAACATACAACACAACACGGTTATACAGCATAGAAACATACAACACAACACAGTTATACAGCATAGAAACATACAACACAACACAGTTATACAGCATAGAAACATACAACACAACACGGTTATACAGCATAGAAACATACAACGCAACATAGTTATACAACAGAGAAACATTCAACACAACATAGTTATACAACATATAAACATACAACACTACACAGTTATACAACACAACACAGTTATACAACACAACATAGTTATACAACATATAAACATACAACACTACACAGTTATACAACACAACACAGTTATACAACACTACACAGTTATACAACACTACACAGTTATACAACACAACACAGTTATACAACACAACAAAGTCATACAGTATATAAACATTCCACACAAATAAGTTACACAGCATTCAAACATTAAACAAAGCAAAAATTCATATAGCATAGAAACATTCAACACAACAAAGTCATACAGCATAAAGATATATAACACAGCAAAAATTCATACAGCACAGAAACATAAGTAACACAAAAGTGTCATATAGCATATAAACATTCAACACAACAAAGTCATACAGCATAAAGATATATAACACAGCAAAAATTCATACAGCACAGAAACATAAGTAACACAACAGAGTCATATAGCATAGAAACATTCAATACAAAAAGAGCCATAAATCATAGATACCTAATGCATAACAAAGAATTATACAGCACAGTCAAATACAACATAACATAGTCATACAACATAGTCACTTGTAACATAACAAAGAGCATACATTATAGTCACCCATAAGACAACAAAACACCATACATCATACGAGCCTAAATCACAATCATTTCTATTTTACGCTTGAGATGCATTCTTGTATAATTATGATGTATGAGATATCTCTCTCTCATGTTGTCTATGCTGTTTGATTCTATGTCGTCTTGTAGTTATTTGATGCACGATTATTTGATATGGTGTAAATATTTATGCTGTTTGATCCTATGTTATATGTGTCTATACTGTGAGACTCTATTTTGTGTTGTAGGTGTCTATGCTATATGCCTCTTTGTTGTGCTGTAGGTGTCCACCCTGTATGTCTTTTTGTCTGTACATTATTCCCATGTACACAAACAATATAGCAGAGTTATACAGCACAGATACCCACACCATAACAAATTACCTAGGTTGTGAGAGAGTATGCTGTATGAATCTATGTTACGATATAAATATTCATTCTGCATAGTCATATACTGCGTAACAAATGCCATACAGCATATACCTATACAACATAACAGAGAGTCATACAGCACAAGCAGCCATACCATACAATCACACGACAGGCATAGTCACCCACGGCACAACAGAAAGTCATCATACAGCACAAGCAGCCATACCATATAATCACACGACAGGCATAGTCACCCACGGCACAACAAAGAGTCATTCAGCATAGTTATTTACAACATAGCATTGTGTCTTACACCATAGACATCTAAAACATAAGACGTCACTCAGAATACTATAAATTCCTAAATCAAATTAATTTCGCAAGCATCATCGCGGAAAGAAATTACTCGTTTTTAATTTTATATTACTAAAATACATTGAAAAACTCTTGATCAACAGAGCACTAGAGAATTCATGTTGTTGCGATATGACGGTTATGAGTCATTTCGCGATATTAAGTACTCGCGTAAAATAAGGATTCTACAGCAGTAATTTACGTAAGTAATTTATTGTAATGTATTAGTGTACGTTCCTATGCTGCATGGTTTTTTGTTACCGGGGCATATTGTTGGTAAATATACTGCATATTGTAGAGACACCCATGCAGTCAATCTCAAAACGCAGGGACCACGGCTAACACGAATAAATATTATATATCCGCAATAAAATTCTAAAGCTACGCACGTTCAAAATCTTCTCTAGTGTGTTTTGAAATGTTCACCCTTACTGCGACGTCACCAGCATTGGCAAAGCGCACAAAGTTTGACCCATGTTTGATGTTCAACGCCGTGAATTTTTATTTAGAGTGCTAACGCTTACCAAGACACGGTGCCCTAACAAAGGACAAACTGGCTCTGGCTCTAGAAAATGTCTGGTCGGAATTAACGTCCGCATGGCTGGACCAAGGAAACATCTGGTTGGTTAGTTTATATTGTTTAATGTCCCTCTTGATAATTTTTCACTTATATGAATACATCACCATTGCCAGCGAAGGGCTGCAAAATTTAGGCCTATATTTGGAAATACCGTTCTTTGAGCTGGGAGGGATCTTTATCGTGTCACACCTGTCGTGACACGGGGCCTGGGTTTTTGCGGTCTTATCCGAAGTATTTATTTGCCCCATTCTAACCCGGATCCATCCGGAATCGTAACACAACCGCTGTTATATAATTGTTATTTATGTCTCGTTGGTATGATATATAATAGTAACACAACAGTTGATATATAGTAGTCACACAACATTGGTCCGAAGGATCGCCCCTTTTAGTCGCCTTTTACGACAAACAAGTGGTACCGAGGACATATTCTAACTCCACAGGAGGATGTTTGGTATTTACGCCCACATGGTCAACTCAGAATACGTCTGGTCGGTATTTACGCCCACATGGTCAGTTCAGGAAACGTCTGGTCGGTATTTACGTCCGTATGGTCAACTTAGGAAACGTCTGGTCGGTATTTACGCCCACATGGTCAGTTCAGGAAACGTCTGGTCGGTATTTACGCCCACATGGTCAGTTCAGGAAACGTCTGGTCGGTATTTACGCCCACATGGTCAGCTCAGGAAACGTCTGGTCGGTATTTACGCCCACATGGTCAACTTAGGAAACGTCTGGTCGGTATTTACGCCCACATGGTCAACTTAGGAAACGTCTGGTCGGTATTTACGCCACATGTTCAGCTCAGGAAACGTCTGGTCGGTATTTACGGACGCGTGATATACCTCACCGTCAGTTAAAGTGCGATAAAGTTCAAATAAAGTGATTCAGGACCTAAATCAATAAATGCGGAGTATATTATAGTCCAGAACCCTTAATCAAGTCCAGATTATACCAAAGTTTGTTATATATCTGCTTAACGCTAATCTATGGACCTAGATTTCCTGTGGGTATTCGTGTTGGAAAAGATAATTCATGAAGAAATTCCGCTCACGTCAAAGAATTCTACATATTCTGACTTCAGGAAATGTCAGACGGATTAACTATCAACGTATCAGTTTTATTGCATATTTTCAGAACGAATAGATATTACGCCATAACAGGCCATTCATAAAGATCAATCCCAACCTTCCCCAGCAAACAAATGACGTGATAGGTCAGGAATGATACGAAATAGAAATACTGACACAACCACACCGAAATCAATTTCATGCAGCAAAGATCGCCGCTCTCGAGGTCGGAGTGTGCGTGTTGCCTGTCATTTCAATCTGTGTTCTTAAAACGAAAATCATCCAATTCTACCGGAAATCCGAAATCCGAGCAGGAATCAGACTTCGTACTCTGTAACGACGTTAACAACGATCACACTTAGAAATAATTATATCAGTCTGTATGGTGAGGGGGCAGGTTAGTGCTGTTGATGAGCATGAAATTTGGAGATTTTTTTTATCATTAAAAGTACCCTTAATGCATAAGGGTTGGATTACTTGTGTGTAGTATTGCTTCTTTTTCATGCTTTATATATATATATAAAACTCTGTTAGTTCTATGGTAAGAATTGATTATGTGCTGCTTGACGAAATAATTTGATAATCACGGAACATGAGATCATAGCACATCTCGCCTTAAGCTGGCAATACTGTGTTTTCTCGCATGGTTAAGCTACATCGTTCTGGGGGGATAAAAACACCTGAAAGTTAATGGTCTTCAGACATAAGATTCGGAAGAGCATCCACTGAAAACTAAATTAACGTCATCTGTAACACTCATCCACGGGAAAAAAATAGATGACAGGGCAGTACACTCAGTGGTAGATATGTATATGTATTGTTCGCAGAATCTCATTATAAAACCTGGTGTCAATGACCGACTGTCAGAAGTAAAATATTTCCTCTTAACTTGGAAGAACCAACACATCAGTGGACTATAGATTAAGTGTAAGTTGAGACCATACGGGGACTGCTGAGAACTCTTCACTGGTATAAGTGAACAATACATTAATCATTTGGGGCCTATAAAACGTTTAGAAGATGAAGATTAGTGCATTACTCGATAAACCTCGGGAGTCTTATCTATATCAAGAGAATTCTTTATTGGGCCATGTCAAGAATAGTTGTAAGGAAGGACGTGGATTTTATGGATATCACTGTTAATCGAAACTTCAATTCATGTATGGCGATATTTAACATTGGAAGCATGTGATTAAATGCTCGACTCTATTAGTCGATTTTGATCTGTACTAATAAAAAAAGAAGGAAAAAACCCAGTCGGGGTGAAAAGGAAGAAGGCTATGAGTTAAAACTATCATAATAGTTATTTGAGTTCGAAATTTTGTCCGGTCTCCTCAAATAACGAGCTGCAACACAATCTTTCTGAACAGAGATATACTCTTAAGTATTACTCATTTAAAAAGAATATCGAACCATACTGTAAGGAGTTCAGCTTTAACCTGCATGTACTGGTGCTTACAGTTACAGGTGTGACCGGTCAACAGGGGATGCTTACTGCTCCTTGATCCCACCTCTGGTGTATCAAAAGACCCGCGTTTGCCCTACCCTTAAACTTGTATTCTTTAAAGGGATTATGAAACTGATCACTGTTCGGTATTTTCATTGTTCGTTATATGGTTAAAATTCCCCTACTAATGTCTGAAATAAAAAATATGTTGTTCGCACTATCTAGTTTTCTAAAGCAATTGCTATATCATGAGAATATGAAATTATAATGTAATTTCAATTACTCACTTGCATTGCAGTTTTCTATATTTAGGCACTGTTTGTATCGGGAAACATAAACCCTTCTCTAAACAAATGTTATCATCTCCCGATACTGTTCTGTTCGATAACAAAATATCTTTAAAAAAAAATAAGGAGAAAATTCGAATATTTAAACTAACATTAATTTGCATTGAAATCCGCAGACTATTCTGTCATTTAATTTCTTAAAACAAATACACGCTGGTACTGTACTCGAGTTTTCAAGATCTAAAGAAAGTATGATTACGGCTCAACACTAGAAATATCCACTTCGTAAGGCTGTTGTCTTTTACTCAAGTTTAACATGTAAGAAAACAAACATAATGTACTAGTATTATTTCAAATGAACAAAGTGCATGTAGCTGATTGAAAGACATCGCCAACAGTTGTCTGATATGAAACTAGTACTACCTGTTTCCTCAAAGAAAGATGTTTTATATGAAATGAATTGAAGTTTTTCTTACATCAGTACTCAAGGCTTGAATAATAATTGAATTTTATCTTATTTTATCTTATATTTTGGAACAATTTTGAAACGTCCTAAGTCTTCCTTTGACCGCATGCTGAGTACAGAAAGGCTGTGAAATATTAGAAAATCGTTGATGGTAGCCTCTGTAGACCTTCTGTAATTAAACGTTGATAAGCGTAACGAACTGACGACGCTAATCCCTGTCTATTCAGGCAGACTGAAGCGTTTGTCAGCGCCGGAAGTAGTTCTTGTAGGATATACCGATCCCGACCTTTCAGAAAAGCGACCGCTCTTGTTCACGCTGTGTGGAGGAAATGCGCAAATTTGTTTTAATAATGGGAAGATTCCCAGTAGAAGATAAAATATACGATAGATCTGATTCAGTCGAAGTATCCTCCTGACTCTGGAGACAAAATAGACCAAGGCAACGAAGACTTTTAGCATGAGTTACACAAACGCACAAACAGGTACGATAATTGATTCAAGTACTAAAATGCGACGATACAAAATTAGTATAAACTGTATATATTATTCATTATTGTGTGGCGCGTCTGTACTGCTACTCATGGAATCTTTTTAAAGCAACGAAAACCACATGTTGCGTTTGCTTGGAAATGTTAAAAACGAATATTGATACTCTGTACATTTTAGATCAATTTATTTGAAAAATAAGACAAACATAATAATATTAATCTAAAATGGGATTCAATATCAACACCATTACTTTGAAGAGCATAGTTTTATAAACAGGATGTTTTCCCAAAGGAAAGAGCATCGTTCATATTTAATCAACAAAATCTTATATATAAGCTACATAAATAGTATCATTATTTTTTATACGCCTGGTAGTTCATATAGATAAAAGAATATTGAAAAGAAGGTTTTTTTAATACACAATGTCTACGCATGTAATATGATCACTTGAGAATTGTACTCTTTCTGAATACATCTGGAATTTACGACACTAGTTATTTCAGTGATAGAAAGATATACAGATAGATATTGACAGATAGATAGCGATATACCTGGTATTTCAACAGAAGGCCGTTTGACGTTTAGGGGTGACGTGGGCTCCGACGATACTCCTCCCCCTGGCCGGAATTCTTCCGAGGATCCTCGCTCTATCCTCCTAGTTAATGTGGTTTGTGTTGGCACCGTAAAGGGGATCTGTTTCATGCTACAAGGCAGAAGAATCATAGAATGATATCGCCTCATCGCAAAGTTCTCATAAAGTCCACACATGTCACGACACCACAAAATTCCCCATGTTCAAATTACGTAAAACTTTCAAGTACTCCGTCTAAAGCTATATACTTCCTATGTAAGTTGAGTTCTTATTCATGTATTCCTCTGAATCAATACTACAATAATCCCGTTTTAATATGCTTTCGAATTCAAAGCAGAGCGGGCAGTGGTAAACTATAGACGCGAGCTTCGCGACACCGCGGTATACATCTTGGTGATCTTAATCGAACGTACCGCAGACGCTTGGGAAGCTGAATAACAGCACTAAGGTCTGGCTATAAACAGCCCGGGTGCAAATAAGGTTAGCCCGCTCCCAGGATTAAGTTACAAAACTACTGTTTGATGATGGCGGATTCCGATTTGTCTCCGCGTTCCTTTTCAATTATTGGACTCGAACATTAAATTCTTCAAAGCATTACTGATAGAGTGGTATTTGCTCTGGAAAAAAGCACACACCATTCTGCAAATAATTTTTGTCATTTCTGGTAAAAAATGCGGTAAAATGGATGAACTGGTCTGAGTAAATGTTTTATACCCAGATATCTGCCGAACATTCAATTAATTAAATGATGATTCTGTAGTCACGTACACGTGGTGCAGTCTACAGACTATCCTAAAGTCCTAGTATGTCTCTCTAATTACACAATGAATGCGTGTGTTATAATTTTTTTTAATTTTACTAAAATCGCTCTGAATTTCTGAGTGAAAAAATCGACTGAAATCTACAAGACTGTACTGAAATATTAATTGGGTATGAAACATAAATTCCGCTAAATTTCATTAGCTGTATGCATTTTACATGTATTTATCGATCGTTGTAAGGAAAGCAGACGGTAAGTAATTTATCAGACAATATACACTTTATTAAAATACGTCAATCTGAATTATGGCACGTATTCAATACTTATGGCTGTCGCACGTGCGGATGACAGATGTTAATATGAATCTTGAACTTTACGTGCGGATACAGAGAACTAAACACACCCAAGGGGCTGATGAAAGCATCTCGCCCAGCGAAATGGACTACATGACATGTATATAACTATCTCAGGCATTTGAACAAAATTTAAACTTATTAAAGTTATAGTAAAGAGCAAAATGTACGTCACGGCAGTCATTATGAATATAGCAAAGTACAGTGAAACTTGGTATGATGTAGACGTACAGAAAGGTGTATTGTGAACTGACATTAAATTAACAGCTAGTACGTTACAGAGACTGGACATTGCGCTTGAACTGCTAGATTATACTCTGGCAAAGGTTTAGCGATGGCACTCTTATTCTATATATCTGTGGGGATTCGGCTTAGAATAGATCCTAAATACCCCTTGCTTGTCGTAAGACGCGACTAAATGGGGCAGTCCTTCGGATGAGACAACAAAAACCGAGGTCCCGTGTCACAGCAGGTGTGACACGATAAAGATCCCTCCCTGCTCAAAGGCCCTGAGCGCCGTGCATAGACCTAAATTTTGTAGCCCTTCATTGGCAATGGTGACGTTTCCATACGAGTGAAAAATTGTCGAGCGGGACGTTAAACAATATACAACTAACCAAACAACCTTATTCTATGTTATCATGTACAAATGTTTTTGGCTTTATTTTCATTACATTATATTTTCATTTACTTTTCAATCCTTTAATATAAATTATTAGAAAATTTTAATATTATTTGCTAATAATTGTAAAGACTAAATCACTAAAGTTTGTTGGGCGTGTGAATACTCGAGATTATGGCGTCTGTATTTTGGTCCCACGGGTGCATAATGAAAACAAAACTTTGTTGCCCATTCCTGTCTCAGACAACGTAAATACGCCTCACCTGACGCCTAATATCTTAGTGCAGTCAATATTACCAAACAAGCACAAAACATTAATCCACGTGCGGGATTTTTCAACTATTCGTCATTCAGTAATATGTTGGGTTTTTTTTTTAAGTGACAACATTATCGGCTGGCATATACAGAGATTATACCTACGCCGTTTACAGTTAAATAAATTTGAAAAGATATGAACAGTTTAAAGTTCAGAATGTACAACTTTTAATAATTTGATGTTCATGATATTTAATTGAAAATCAATTCAAGAATTATATTAATTTTTTCAGTATTGCGCAATCTATTTTTCTTTCTTCTACGAACTAACATGATGTGTGCTGTTCTGTTAATCTCTACTTACCGAAAGGAATAGGTGGGAAATTTAAAATATAGATGAAAAATTCAGAAGAAGTTTTAAATATATAAATACAAACAATGGTTTTAAAAAGAGATTTAGTCTCATAACTACAAGGTGTGTGCAAACAAATTTTCATAACGTGCCAACACTCTTTCTTCCATTTATATGTACACATCCTTGCAGTTGTGAGACTGCATCTTTCAAAAAAAATGATAATTCTTTGCTTAACTATTTTCACCTTATATCATTTTATTTCATTTATATATATTTTATTAACACATCATCTAGCATCCATTGTAAAAATTCTTGCCCCTAGAAATAGCTTGCTTTTTGAAATTCCAGCGGACTTATTCCACTTCCATTTGAGGTTTATTAATTCATGTTTCGTCTATTACAACTTAATCTAACACAAATCACGTACGTAACATAAATCGTTAGCACTCGATCATCAATATTTCGAAAACGAAACGAAAGCCGACATAACAATGTGAAGGCGGTTCAGTATACAATACAGAATGGTATGTAAAACGAGTTACCAAACGAAAATGGAGCCAGCAGAGATAAGGGCATTGTAAGGAAAGTCGCCATGATAACATGATAAAGACATATCTGACTTTCTCGGACAAAATAGAAATATAACCTCTGATTTCATAAACAAATGATTTTGCAACAATATTTTCGTTTTCTGGAAAATCCATCTGAAAACTTTGTTTTGTGTCAAATCTTGTACCGATTCGAATGGGATTAAATACCTTTATGATATCAGCATTTCCAGGGAAGTTAGGATTCAGTCATTTACTGAGGTATTCACAGATTAATATATTTATGTAGATTTCACTTAAAAAATCCTTTTGACTAAATTCAGTTGGAACGAGCTGGTTGAAAAATAACATTGGGATGTAAGAAGTCGAGCTTTGCAAGGAGCGTAGGGATGTCAGCCGAGGCTCTTATTTGTAGTAGTACCCGAGACGGTACCGTGCCGTCGGATTGCTAGCCCATTTCATTGAGACAAGGTATAAAATAGTAATGAGTAGATATATTAAGAGTGTACACACACTACGAGTGTATTATATGGTACTCTGCTGATAACTTAATCAGCTGGTCTATTGATGACTGTGGATGTGCAGGCTCTACTTACAAAATCTTTAAATCATTTTTTTTTTATTCAGACATGTGCAGGTCCATAAAATCATACTTTAAAGAGATTATCGAAGACAGAAAGGAATTAAATTATCTGCCTTTTGAAGTGCTGCGCAATGGATTATGAAGTAATTTGAAATTTAATTCCTATTGTACTTTAGAAACGCGATATACAGTGTCTCGTCCCAATCATAGTCTGCCATCATATATTTTCATCTCCCCAAAAAATCATCAACTTCAAAGTGATTTTTTTTATTAACATCCGGGCATATTTATAACCTGCATTTAATTTTGTACAAAGTTACACCCTACCTTTCCATTTTTGCCAGTCCATTATCAGACATAATATTTAGAATAAAAAAATGGTACCGGAAAAATAGCTACAAATAATCCATTAAAATGATTTATCTATGATATGTAAACTAATAAAATTCTATCTGTGCTGTGATTATTGAATGCAAGCGATGTCACGCTGTGCCACATAACTTATGTAAAGTACATTTTTGAATTTAATACAATGCAATAAATATCTAAAACTGAACTTTGTCCTTAATGACTTTGCACTTGAAACTGAATGCAAAGACAGAATATCCTTGTCCGTCACTGTATGGCAGTTAACTACCGTTTATTATGCTATCACACGTGGAGAACAGCAAAACTTACGTGTTTTTTATTAGTATATACAAATTTCAGGAGGGTGATTGTTTTCCAATGACGGTTGACGTGCCGATAGAGCTATCAAATTCAGCAGCTTATCAGCATCAGCAAGCACATTGCAGCCATTTCTACATCACGAAACCATTCCTAGATGAACTGGACATCGGGTCCTCGGAGCACCAGTTATTGATTGTCAGTTAAGTGCACTGACTACACCGTATAACGGTTATTTTCTGTGGGTGGAAATTTTTGCGGTGGTTGCAAATTAAATTCTGCGTTTCAAATTTCTGCGGTTGCTTTATACCTTTATCTAACTATTTATCCATCCACCCATCGATCCCTAACTATCTACATATGTGACGTGTAAAATAGGTTTATTACATAGGAATAACAAACAAAACGCTAAAAACAAAAAAAAACAAAAAAAAACAAAACAAAACAAAACAAAAAAACCCCCAAAAAACAAAATAAAAAAACAACCAACAAACAAACAAACAAACAAAAACAACAAAGCAAAAAACAAAACAAAAACACCCCCCCCCCCAAAAAAAAAAAACTAAAAAAATAAAAACTAAACAAAAAACAAAACAAACAAACACAAACAAACAAACAAACAAAAAAAAACACTGGGTATTTTAAAGTTATCATTATCTGTCCTAGATGTATCCGGGTATAAAGTTTTATGAAGATATCTTCACGGTTTTAAAAAAATGTTTTAGAATTGAGCTAAATGAGTTTTCAAAATAGGACATGAAAAACAAGATACTTGCAAGACGTTCGATAAAACATTTCATTTTGTGTCAGAACCGAATTCAACCTAAAATCCAAATATGGGTTCAAGGTCATATGAATAATCACGGTGAAATATTTGTACATAACTATACATAAAGTTTTAGGAGAAAGTAAAAATGAGATAAACACAAAATGGGAAGAACGGATTCATTATCAATTACGAACGGATTCATTATTAGGAATGTTCATTGTTCAAGCAATATTAGCTCTAAACCTTAAATCTGAAAAATAATTTTGTAAAAATGTGCTACTGTGTATCATGACAGTTTTGTATGTAACTTTAACCATAATCATTTATAAAATCAAAACTAAGTGTAAGATTTTATCAAAATGAGATTTCGGTCCCACTGAATAATATAGCATTATATACTGAAAGGAAAAAGAAACGCATATATCGAATTTTTATAGTTATAAATTAATAATGCAAATGTATATTTAAAACTCATAAGTTTTTAGTTGAAAGGGGTCTCTATATTCTAGCTAGCCTCAAAATTCAGTCATCCGTAGCTTCTTTTGTATTGATTTCTTTCTTCACGTTTTTTCATGAAATTGAGTGTCATTCGAACACACGCCGAAAAAGTGAGCACGAGCTGGGAATATCCATAGACTATCGAGAGACATGCTGTTTTTGCAGTTTTGATTTCAAAATTTTTCACGCGTTAACATGCCACGCCTAGGAAATAACGACAGAGGCCGAGCTTTAGCATGGTTAATTGATGGGGTATCGCATTCTGAGATTGCCAGGCGTTTAGGAGTATCTCAGTCAACAATGTCTCGACTGTGCAAACGTGTTCGAGATACAGGAAATGTTACCGACCGTCCACGTAGCGGTAGGCCTCGTGCAACAACGCCGCGGGAGGATCGCGCCATCCGACTTGCGCACTTGAGAGACAGGAGCAGAACGGCAGTGCAATCTGCAAACTCTTTCCCGAGAAGAATTAGTGAAAAAACCATAAGAAATCGGTTGCGGCATTTCGGCATCAGAGCCAGGAGACCCTACGTAGGTCTCCCCCTTACTGACAGAAGAAGGGGGGTGCGCCTTAATTGGTTGCAGCGATTTGGACCCTATCGCTTCAGTATGCGGCAGTGGAGAAAGGTCCTCTTCACGGACGAATCACGGTTCACTTTACAACGGGCAGATGGGCGTAAACGCGTGTACAGACGCCGTGGAGAACGCTACGCTGACGCATGCGTAGTAGAGAGAGACCGCTTTGGTGGGGGGTCAGTCATGGTGTGGGGAGGCATTGCGTATGGCCATAAGATGCCCTTAATCGTCATAAACGGTAATCTGAATGCAGTGCAGTACCGCGACCGCATCCTGTCTACAGTCGCACCTTACGTTCAGCAGCATCAACTGACGCTACAGCAGGATAACGCTCGGCCGCATGTCGCACGCATCTGCCGTGATTATCTGCAGGCTCAACACGTTGATCCCCTTGAGTGGCCGCCATACAGCCCGGATTTATCACCCATAGAGCATCTCTGGGATGAGATTGATAGGCGGATTCGCCGTCGTCCGCAAGCCCTCAGAATCTTCAGCAGCTAACTGACGCCATCATTGAAGAATGGGACAGGCTTCCACAACGAAAAATCAACACCCTTGCCTTGTCCATGCACAAAAGAATACGCGCAGCAACGTTAGCCCGTGGAGGACACACCCGTTATTAATTTTTAATTTTCATTTGAAACCATAGCAACTTTGCTTATAAATTTATCCTAATAAACTTGTTTTTTGTTTTCAATTTTTTGGTTTGTTTTTAAGTTCAGGTGATATCAAATATGTATAAGAAAAAAAAAAACGTATTGAAGCATAAATGTTAATTTTGTTACCTAACAAAAAAATATATGCGTTTCTTTTTCCTTTCAGTATATATAGAAGTCAAATTTTGAACGAGATGACAGTGATGTAATTCTGTTTCATTCAGAGTCTCTGAAGAGATTTTTAAGCGCAAATTTCAATAACAAAAGCTTATAAACCATTGTTTTCTTTCATTGAAATGGTAAATCACAATTTTACAAAACAAGAATACGGCACCAAAATGACAACTAATATTGCTTTAAGAATGGATGGGATTATCACTAGGGAGCTCTGAGTCAATGCTTCTCTGATGAGTTACGTAAAGAACAAAGTTATTTTCCAGGCTTGGATTTCTTACAAAAACTCAAAATTAAGTGTGAATTTTCTTTTACTTGAGCAATTAAAATCTGAGCAAAACCTAGTTTCGACTTCAGTTTCTTTCGGAAAATCCAAGCCAGAGAGAGAGAGAGAGAAAGAGAGAGAGAGAGAGAGAGAGAGAGAGAGAGAGAGAGATTGCATAGTAAACACATTAAGTACATTTGCGACAGTCAGAAATGAGAATCGTCCATTTTACTTGTAGAAATAAATGAAATTACGTTTTCCGAAATTGATTAATACACTTTATTTGGAAAAGGGGGAGAGGTGTGGGTTAAGGTCGGTCATACATGATTCTCTGAGAAAGCAAGTTCAAACATTCGGAGTGGAACAAGAGTTGTCAGAAAACGAGACAGCTCGCCAGAGATAGGGGCTAGAATTCGTTACGGAAAGGAGTAGATTTAATAAGAGAAGTCTCCCAGAATGAACGGTACGCTTACCGTATATGTAAATGGGATCGTATATTCAATTCATTGAAAAAAAAATCTTCATGAAATTGTACTGGAGGTTGGGAGTCCTGTAACCTGGAAGTATAATTGCTGAAAAACCTGTAACCTCGTCATTCGCTTAGAATATATCTTAAATGAATAGTTTCTTAGAAATGGACTATTTAAAACAATTTGAATCTGTCTGTCTGTCTCCATTGAAGGGTGGACCCTCTCTCCGCACATTCGTCTCAGCGAATTAAAAAACCGGAAGGATTTCGCAAAGAGTGCACTATGGATCCGTCATACATGACAATAAACGCCAGGAGGTTTAATGTACTTTGCCAAATTTTCAGTAGGACACACTCCATTAAGAACGACTTGTAACAGGTCATGGCGTTTCCCGATATAGCGCCACCTGACGAACGTGATGTACCCCGTGATCTCGCAACTCCTTGTTACAATGCAGTTACAAAGACCACAGAGCGACGGAAAAAACAATATGAAGTCATCTGTGTTATCGAGCCATTGGTTTCTTCTGTTGACATAAAGGAATTAATATAAAGATCCACAAATTAAGCACACCCTGCCGCCTGAACTTCTACACATTGTGTTTAAACAGATCCATCTGATTACACAGACTCGCTATAATTAACTGTATATTTTTTTCTTCTTCAAGAAACCGTTAACCTCCATGTCCATTGCTACGAAGATTGAAATCTGTTTTCTCTTTTCAGTCAAAGTGTTAGATATGGCATTTACTAATTCATTTCAATGTCGTACAAATAGCATAAACTATAAACGAACTATTCTCATCAATTAGATGCATTAAGAGTGATATCATCGGTTTTGGGGATTGTAAAATAAATGTATCTGTGACATCAACGACAATCAGACAATTCAATATCATCGTATTCGTTGATTAAAAAAAAATATATATACATGATTACCCACGAGAACTATGAATCTAACAACTATCAGTTACATAACATTTTCCAGGGTGACAATAAACACTATTTACTCACAAGGATCACTTATGTACCATTTTCTAAGAATTTAGTCATACAGCCTCAAGTTTGTTTAAAATAATGAACACGAGGTCCTAAAAAGTTTCGTCATATATACACGTAAGTTAGCGATTTCTTTTCGATCTGCCATATATCGTGCAAAAATCTGAATACCTTTACCGTCATACTTTTAAACGATTTAAGTAAAATTATTGGTTAGTAGAATTATTGATTATTTAGTATGACTTACAGATAGTCTAAACAACTTGTTGATCAACATACATTAAACTGTTTATGCCTCTTGCGATGAGCAACACAAGAAAATAATTACATGAGTCCTCTCTCTTTCAAACAATGTAAAAACCTGGCGGTGAATTTGAAGAAAAATAAATCAAAACTACACATTTCCTACGTAAGAATTTTTATCCTACCTTACCACCACCCGATGCATCGCTACGTCGATCATAGAACACGTTATCGTCTGCTGTTGTACCCGGTCATCACTGCACGAGGTGGCACGCGGATAGAGGGCGGTTTCATACTGATCAAGTCACGAGAAAAGCCACACACGGAATTACGTTCGTATCTCTGATATTTAAATGGCACCAAAATACGCTATAGACACATAACATCTCAATTAAAAGGCTTTCTCTGCTTAACATTAGTTACAAATCAGTATCGAGGAATTTTATGTGTGTAAAGTTGTTATATTTAATGTCTGTTCAATAATTTTATGGAATAACGGAAGGTCTTCAAGCATTTTCCGATGGTTTTGGACCAAGGTTGGTACATTCTTCTTCAAAGAAACACACTGCGCCTCTTAACAATGTAAAGAAAGTATGTATTGTGTCGAGATTATGGACATCTTTTGTTGGTGAAACAAAAACTGCGAAATGTGAATGAGCATTGGGAGAGATAAGAAAAACAGTGAATCATGGGAACAATGACGGGAAGGAATTGTGGGATGGCGGATTAATCTTCACTTAAGTAAAAACATTCATGAAATGCTCATTTTGTACAGAATGATTAAGCACCATTCTTCGATACTAAAACACTCTGTTTCGCCGATGAATAACTTTCTTCACAGATAGAGATGTCACATGATACTTATGTAGTTAGTTTTACTTTATCTTTTCCTTCTGTAATACCAGAAATCCTAACATCAATCAATACCATCAGGTGGAAAGATCATAATGGGTACATAAAAGCATCAGATTGTAGTATTGTGTGCATATATATATGAAATAATTGATGTTTCCATGAATTGTCGCCAGGAGAGATGCCATTTTTCTTTTGTCAACAGGAATTTTCATTGAAATATCAAGGCTCATCGCTCACCTGATTCATCTTAGTTCTACTTTTGTTCAGTGTTTTTTAAAAAAATTATTTTTTCAATGTTTATTTCCACGAAATATTTTTACCCCATATTGTGACTCCAACTTAGCTCCGAAAGGTCATGATGTGATTGAACATGAATTACACAACATGGGAATACCTCAGTGCCATTATGACGAACATGACATTGTTGTTCTGGGAAAGATATTTCATGTATACTTGCATTATGTTAAATTTATCATCTAACCACAGATTTAATACATGGAACTTCAATAAAAACAAAAAATGAATCTAGCAATTTAGGACCGTTTTCATTTTGATGTGATTTAATGTGGCTCTGTTGCTCTTGAAATTAATTTCTTTTAATTGGTTTCCTATGTATTGCCATTTAAAAATTTGATCTCATATTGTAGTCCCACACTACCCCTGGGACCCTGAATTACACAAAAGTGAATTTGTATCCCCATTCAAAACATTGATCTCCTATTGTGGTCCCATCCTTCTTCCGTTTTGAATTTGAATTTGCACTACCCCTGGATGCTTGCATTTCAATATGATTAATCATGGTCCTATTGATTTTTACAGAGTTTTCCATTTGCATGTAAAAATGAAATTCCCAATTATGAACTGATTCTACTTCCGGGGAGGGGGTGATTTGAAGAAAATTGAATCTACACTATGTCAGGAAGCTTTCATTTCACTTCCCATTCTTCTGGGTCTGTGTTTCTTGATAAGATTTGTAGAAGGCTCCAGTTTTTGTTTCTTTTCTGGATTATTACCCCCCCCCCCCTTTGAATGAAGTATGATCAAGGATAAGTTTTGCCAAGTGTGGTTGAAATTGGCCCAGTGGTTCTGCAAGGAGAAGGAGAAAGTAAAAAGTTTACGGACAGACGGACGGACGCTCTACAAAATGTGATCAGATACGCTCTCCTGAGCTGAAAGCTCTTTCGTCTTCTCTTCTTCCTGGTCAGTGCAGGGCTTCTGTTGTAGCATATTCGCACTTTCAGCTCACGTGAGCTAAAACACTAGCTCTTACGTTAAATATTTTGAGAAAAATGTGTGTCAAATACCCGGACATTTAACAAATAGACGGAAAGGGAGGGGGTGAAATTCTACGTCCACAAGCACTCTGTGTTCTGTAACCAAAATTATGATTGTTAGCGTGATATGACCATTTATCTAATGCAGGACAAAATATTCATTGTGCCTAACATTTTCGTCCTAGTTTGCTTTTAATTCTTTCAAGTTTGCAAGTTTCAAAATATATACTTCTCTTAACATCTAAAAAATTTTTGGAACTTCAAATAAACAAAAAAAACCCTCTCTATTAGTTTTGTATGATGTTAACCTCGCAAACATGTCACGTGTTCTGTATTCTGCATTATACATGTATATATATTGTATCGATGAATTAAAATTAAGATTCATATGCGTATTGTTCACAACTGTAAAGCATTCATTTGGAAATGGCTATCATTAAAATTCGTAAAGATATCAAACGCTTTCTGAGACATCTACGTACTATTTTTTTTCAACACTATGAATTTCCTGACTCTTGCATTAACATTCATGAAATTCCATTTTTTGCATGGTATCAGAGTGGCAGGACTTGTTTACTTCACTGCATGTTCACTTTGGTGTTGAAATAGATATTGACGAAATATTCAAAATGTATGTTGAATTTTACTCACGAAAAGTGGTCAAAAAGTCTTTGTTTACTAGTAAATAAAAGAATAACTAGCACTGAATGATACATGCAATTATTTTTATCGATTAATTGGATAGTTTCTACATCATCTTTCTGCCCCCTTCCAAAACCGCTAGATCCGCCTCTGAAATATGATATATCAATGAAATATGATATATCAATGAAATATGATATATCAATATTAATATTATTGTGTCTTTGAAATGACTTTCAGATGGCTCATGCAAAGCACAATTCAAAAAAAGTTCTTTGATATGCTTATTAAAGAAAGTGCATTTAGCTATTTGATATATGTGATCAAATATATTCTAAGGATGAAGAATGAACTTAATCTACCAGAATGTACTACAGTACCGGAATGTACTACAGTACCGGAATGTACTACAGTACCGGAACGTACTACAGTACCAGAATGTACTACAGTACCAGAATGTACCGGAATGTACTACAGTACCGGAATGTACTACAGTACCAGAATGTACTACAGTACCAGAATGTACTACAGTACCAGAATGTACCGGAATGTACTACAGTACCGGAATGTACTACAGTACCGGAATGTACTACAGTACCGGAACGTACTACAGTACCAGAATGTACTACAGTACCAGAATGTACCGGAATGTACTACAGTACCGGAATGTACTACAGTACCGGAACGTACTACAGACTGCAGAACAAAAATAAAATTCTATATAAAAACTTCAAGATTTCTAAATGGTTTGCTTTACATTAGTATTTATTGCATTTAATTCATGGAATACTCTTACGCTTGATGATACATAAAAAGTTGACGCGGAATTCAATGCTTGCGTCAATAAGTTGTCTCGTTTTTTTTTCCAATCGCAACTACTCGGCCATTTCAGCAATTTGTGGTTACGATTGGTCTTTTGCCGCCAAATGCCGTCGGTACGTGCAATGAGATTCCAAGTAAAAATATTTAGATGTTGTAAATAAAACGAAAATCAAAATACGATAAATGGCTGTAATATTTCGTGTCAAAAGTATAGTATTTAATGGGTTGATACTTTAAATAAAACAGCTCATCATTCAATAGCAACAAATTGCATGACAAAGCGATAAAATTTTGCCACATATATGCTCTATCGTATTTTGAAAAAAAAATCTTAAAAACCATGTCATTATACGGATATACATATCTCCTCATCAGTTCCTCAAATACCTTATATTATTACTCTTGATTTAAGATGACATACATATATAATATGCATTCATTTTCTGATCACGTGCACCGGTGTTATATTTCTAGAAATAGCTTGAAAACTCAATTATGAATTTTAGAATTCACGGTTACTCCTCCCGTCGAATTCCCCATCACAATCTCGCAAACTCATATATATATGTTTGCGTGTGTGTGCGTGTTTGTGTGTGAAACAGCCCGGTTTTTCAGGCTGCAATAACAAGGAACGTCATAGAACTCCTTCGCCCGATTTTTATGTGCATTCACTAGAAAGCTACAGAATTTGTCGTTTTTCTTGCCGTTTTGGTTCAGGAGCTGTATGCATCAGGAATGGCGCTTGACTCTTGACACAAATTTAATATTTTCTAGGAAATATAAAGTAACAACTTGTATATATCATGTTGAAAAATTCAGCGTTGAAATCAGAATTTAACAAGATTTGTGAGTGGAACACCGATGCCCCTGTCAAAAATTAAAGTTTATCAATAATCGTTCAAAAGTTATGACATAAGTTTTTCAAAAGTACGTCAAAGTCACGAGTCAATCATTTGGTACCAATAAAGGCCCTGTTACAAGGAATCCACATGCGCAATAAAAATCCCACGAACTAACCGTTCAAATGTTACGGTTAAGGTTCAAGTTTTTCAAAAGTAGGTCAACTCCAATGGTCAATGAAAGATTTGTTACAAGGAATAAGCGTGTAAAATATTAAAGTAATATCACCATGCATTCAAAAGTTGTGATATATCCTCCCGAATTTCCTTTTACGATTGGCGTATTAAAAAGTATACAATTTCAAAATGGAATGCTGCTGTTGACGTTTTTAGTCAGAAAATCTAGTCAAGTTAAAGAGAAGATAATGACTAATATAAAACTAAAGATATCCTCTATGAATTATACCTACTTTATATTTCGACCAAAATACTGGGTACACTCTTTCTAATACGAATATTTGTCAAAAGCCGCTACATTTGCCTTTCAATTTACTCATTTATATTCGAAACTAAAAAAAATAAAATAAAAAAAAAAGAAAAGAAAATCAGCCCCTTGGTATTAATCGATATATGTATTATGGATAATACTGTCATTAATTTATGTCTACAATTTCACATTTTTATCTACAATTTCACATGAACTTGTGGGGATCCGGGTTAGAGCAGGTCCTCGTTATCCCTAGCTTGTCGTAAGAGGCGACTAAATAGGGGTGGTCTTTCGGATGAGACCGCAAAAATCGAGGTCCCGTGTCACAGCAGGTGTGGCACGATAAAGATCTCTCCCTGCTCAAAGGCCGTAAGCACCGAGCAAAGGCATAAATTTTCCAGCAATGGCGACGTCTCCATATGAGTTGATTGATTGATTAAATATTGTTTAACGTCCCGCTCGAGAATCTTTCACTCATATGGAGACGTCACCACTGCCGGTGAAGGGCTGCAAATTTAGGCCTATCATGATCTTAAAATACTATAAAAGTTGTCCAATGATTGGTTAATGAAATTCAATCCCAATAAAACCAAGGTTGTATGTATGTTTTAGTAAAATCACGCATAATGAAATTCCGAAATGCTTTTTCAAGATTGTCGATTAGAAAATGTTTCTTCTAATAGCATCTTGGTTTGACTTTTTCTAATGATTTAAAAAGGTTTGTGTATTTCAACGATATATTAAACAATGAATATAAAAACGAGTATTATTTAAGAAAACTTGAATTTACTCTGTGTAGAATGTATTATAAGAATTGTATGTAATGTTTGCTAAACCAATTTTAAAATACGTTTCTGCTGTACAGGATGGCCATGCTTTCGCGAAATTTAAACGTTTAATAAAGTGAAGCTACACGGAAGGGATATCTTTGCATCCAAAGAATCACTGTATCTTCAAACAGGCTGGGAATCTTTATGTAAAAGATGAGGGTTTGATAAATTATTTACAATGTATAAAACGCATGAACTGCAATATCTAAGTGAAATTGTTGACAATAAATGCCTCCCGCTATAGTGTCCGATATGAAATATAGAGAAAAATGATTTCTTCCAGATGTCATTTGTCAATGGATCCACTTAGCAATTGATGTACAGAAAAAAATGAAGTAAAAAAGAAATCAACATTTATTTGTCAATTTTGCAGACGCACAGGAGTTTTGAGATTGATTACTAATCGTTATCTTCACCTTTTCTTATAATGATAGTACTACAACGAGTTCTAAATTATTTTCTTTTAAGTAACAGTTTTGTGCTGAACTATGATTTATACAGAAGAAACATTATTGATTCTCGTAACTGTCTTTGTGGAAAGATAGAAATACATATCATTCTTTCTTTGTTTGCAAAAGTTTTCCAAATCCAAGCAGATGCTATGTTCAACGAACTACTACTATTTCAAATACACGAAATATTTATTGATTCATGGATTTAATTTTGGGGTGGGGTTCCAGTTAGAATAGATCCTCAGTACCCCTTGCGTGTCGTAAGAGGCGACTAAATGGGGCGGTCCTTCGCATGAGACCGCAAAAACCGAGGCCCCGTGTTACAACAGGTGTGGAACGATAAAGATCCCTCCCTGCTCAAAGGATGTAAGCGCCGAGCATAGAATTGATTGATTGTATATTGTTTAACGTCCTTCTCGAAAATCTTTCACTCATATAGAGACGTCACCATTGCCGGTGAAGGGCAGCAAAATTTAGGCCTATGCCCGGCGCCTACTGGTTGAGCAGAGAGGGATCTTTACTGTGACACGGGACCTCAATGTTTGCGGTATCATCCAAAAGAGCGCCTCATTTAGTCGCATTTTACTAAACGCAAAGGGTGCTAAGGGCCTAATTTAACCCGGATCCCCACAAGCCTTGACCTTCGGACTATTTGAAAAAAAAATATCGTAGATAAATTACCTAGAAATAAAGTCTCGTGGATAATACTTTAAGAAAATATAGAACTTTTTTATCGACGAGAATAGTTGTAAGAAATTCTAGACGGTAGTAAAGTGACCCAACCCTTTGCCATTAAAAAAGAGGATGTGTATTATTCTAAATTAATAAAGTAAACTTAAAACTTTTAAATTTCAAAGTATCATTGTAAGTATCCCCCACTTTCCATCCATATTAGATTTTGGTGTTTTATTCCTCCTTAAGAGGCAAACAGTTTGCCAAATATCATTTCTTACACTTTGCGAAATATGAAGTATCTTGATACAACAAGTCTGTTTATGGAACAGAAAATGTCACATCCATATTACAGGAAACAGAAGCTGCGGTTACCATGGCATTTCAATAGCCATATCAATCAAGGACTTCTTCACAAAGGATTTTAGTTATCAAAATCTAAATATCTTTGCTGAAACAATCTCAAATTTCCATGCAGTATCAGGAGTTAATTTGATAAGGTTTTCGAACATAAAACAATAAAATCATTACAAAAAACCTATAATATTTATGCAGCATCTGTGATTCATTGTTATATTGCTGCCCAAGCACTGCCATAAAATTCCTCAGTGGCAGAATACTGTTATTAGTGTTCATGATATCTATCATCAGTTCAGTGTTAACGAATGCAATAATTACCCGCGATAAAAATATTAAAGTAAAAACATCGATATTTGTACAGAAATTGGCTCTGAACCAAGCATTCAAATTTAACAAAAAACCGAATTAACTATTTAGAAGCATTCAGCAAATTAAGATGTGGCCATGAAACTTAATCAATTTATCACAACTACTCTTTGGTCTAAAACACTTTACAGTTCGACTACTATGTTTGACTTCCTGTTTGCTGAAAGAGCATGGACTCACCGGTTCATGTCTGTTTGTCTCTCCAGCTTCGCCCTCCGATGTCACAGATAACAAACCTCTAAGTGGTGCTCACACACCAACGATCGTAAAAGTCGGCGACAAAGTGTTCCCATTAAAGTCACTTCGAGCAGTTTGATACCCGGCCTTGAAGTCTCGAGTGATGAGAATTAACCAGAATTAAGCACATTAAATGCTGGGTTTTGTTGAAGATATTCTCGCGAGATCTTATAATTATGACATTAGCAGTTTTAAGCAATACAACTCGAGAAAGATGGTGCGTGTTTACAGTCCCGAGTAAGAGAAACTACCAGCATTCCCACAAACCTTCGTCTGTTACACGCAATTAATGGCTGATCTTTGACTTCATTAGATTTACAGAAAACATTGAGCTTGAATAACGATGCCGAATAGAATGGTCCTTTACACGGCAAAATTCACCATAAACTGATGTAGATAGAAAGCGATTTTGACCAAGGGATTTGCTGGCAATAGCTATATATTCTCTGGGTAGATGCTAATTAAACCAGAAGCCACTATGGGTGATTCCAAAAACAGTGGGCCGCTCTGGCATTATTGGCATTTGGCCGGAAAAAAATGACATTTGCTGATAATTAAGAAGATAGGAAAAGAGTGAATAGAATTTCTGATGAAGCACGTTCGATGAAAGACTTTGAATGCGGTTACGTTTAGACGGCATTGTTTTATATGGCAAAATATCAGTTTTTAAATTTTAAAATCAACCCAATTCATTCAGAAAAAAAAGATCTCCAATCTTCGAATCGGAAATGAAACATACGCTAGATCTGATTTGATTAGATTTGAATAGACAAAGCTCCAATTTCCCCTGTCAGATTGATGTATCATACAACTGCTATTTCATCATGGAATGGTAGTTAATATTGAAGACAGTAAGATAAGAAAACGAAGAGTACACATTGCCACAAGTTGACATAGATGCCCCGATGTCTCAATAACCTCCCGGATCCCTGTTTGTTTAAAACAATATGATGCTTTCCGTCATCTATTTCTACCATCTGAATACACAATTTCCGAGTTACCATAGAGTTGTTTCCCCTTTGTGAAATTCTTACGGTGAGATGCAAAACATCTTTTCTTCCATACGCGTTGGGTACAAATGCTTATTGTTGTGTTCATATACTGCTGACAGGATGATGGCCAGCTGCAGTGTAAACACCCGAACCAAAAGGAAACTCACAATGAGTAAGTTTATGAGTATCAAGCTCGAAATTCGCCGTCTTTGTTAAAAGTATCGGTCGTGTTGAAGAGGAAATGAATGATAATTGAATATTTAAATCAAAAGCCTTGACACGATCAGTTTAAATTATACCACCGGCTAATAATTTCATAACATTTGTCATCTACATAACCATCCTATAATGTACGTACACACCCTGTACCCACTCACGCATTTAATATAATACTGAATGTACCTCCATCACAGAAGATGGTATTGTCAGTTTGGACTGTATCATAAATGCATGGCTGCGAGTCACTCGTGGTCAATGTTCTACAGTAGAATTTCATTGTGATGATAAACACTCAGATGAGCTTGATTTTATTTGACTTCATCGCTTGTTTATTTAGGGAAATAAATATAAAGATTCCACCCTGCTCAATGTCTGTAAGCGCCGACCTTAGGCCTAAATTTTGTAGCCCTTCTCTGGAAATGGTGACATCTCATTTGAATGAAAAATCTTGAGCGGTACATTACACAATATGCAACCCACTGTCAGCCGTCAAACTTTTACTCAGTTATTATGTACATAATATATATATATATATATATATATATATATATATATATATATATTATATATATATATATATATATATATATATATATATATATATATATATAGCCCCATGAGGATCCGGGTTGGTAGAATAAATCCTCAGTACCCCTTGCTTGTCGTAAGAGGCGACTAAATGGGGGGGGGGGGGGTCCTTCGGATGAGACCGCAAAAACCGAGACCTCGTGTCACAGCAGGTATGAGGTATGGCACGTTAAAGATCCCTCCCTGCTCAAGGGCCATAAGCGCCGAGCATAGGCCTAAATGTGCAGCCCTTCACCGGCAATGGTGATGTCTTCATATGAGTGAAAGATTCTCGAGTGGGACGTTAAACAATATATAATCAATCAATCATATATATACTTTAACTCTCGCCCTCTAGCCTGGGCGGAAGGGCATGCTTTCAGATAAACTGGATAGTATCTGTACTATATATAAGAATGTACTTAAACATACAATGGCGTACGGTACCTAGAATATATCCATGTTCAACTACAGACACTTGGGGCACTTACACACCACACTTTAATTTTTCTGATCTGGGATCGACATATTAATTTTACTTACTTTTTAAATATATGCATTAAAATCATCCAGAAAGGTTATTTTTATCTCTTCGACTAGTAATAATTTCCTTATCAGTAATTATGTTAAATAGACAAATCATGAATTCACTGTAATATTTTCTCGCAACTGACTAGTAAAATCAGAACATGTGATTTTCTCAAAAATGGAAGAAATTCAAAATAGTAAGTCGCTTGCACATCTTCAATACCCATACAAACACTCTGTAAAATAGGATAGTCACCACTTGACAATTGTGGGAGAAGTTAGCCGGACAAATTATGTACCCTCCATAATATAACATTAATTTTTAAATAAAAAGGCAATCGTCCTCTAAGAGAAGTCTAAATGGATCAAAATTGCGACATGATCTAGAGTGGCCCACAAAGAAGCTACATGTGCATACAAAAGTTTCAGCTTGATATGTGAAGACAAACTGAAAATGGAAAAGAAACCTTGAACGGAAGGATGTACAAACATTGCTGTACCACAGTGGCGGATCCAGAATTTCCGAAAAGTGGGGTCCAAATTGGCAAAGCAAGTATTAGCCAACAACTCAGGCATTTTGGGTGCCAAAATGTTTTTAAAATTATTTTGTAAATTCTTGGCGAAGAAGGGTCCTTGCCTTCTCTAAATCCACCACTGTACTATAATACGCCCCGTCTAAAGAGGGGCGAATAATAAATGAGAAAATCCATCCTTAACAGTGAAGAAAATATTCAAAATCCCACATTTAGAGGTCCCCCTTATCTGTATAAGGGTCGAAGTACGACGCTTTATCCTGCTGTATTTTTTGCCCATTTACATGATTGATTGAGCAAGACGGTCATGGATTACGCTGACGATTCTCACACATTTAGATTTGATCACAAGTACAATCATTTAGGGAATCCAGAAACCCTTTTTACATTTTGGTTGCAACTTTTGTTTTATTTATGAGTAAACAGATTCTACTAAGCGACTATGACGAGGGTTATATTTAGATCACCGCCACTCCAGAATGACACTGCAAATCAGAAAAATAAAAAACAAAAAAAAAAAAAATAAAAACAACCCCCCCCCCCAAAAAAAACAAAACAAACACCCCCCCCAATAAAAACAAACAAACAAACAAACAAACAAACAAACAAACAAAAAAAAACAACAACAACAAAACCCCCCAAAAAACCCCTAAAAAACAAAAAACAACCCCCCCAAAATAAATACAAACAGAACAAAACCCCAAAATACAAACAAACAAAAAACAGCTAACAAACAAAAAAACAAACAAACAAACAAACATGTGGATAGCTCGTTATTTATGTACACGAGTGATTCTTGAATACCCCAAACTTAACTGTAGGGGTGATAACATTTTATAATTTGAAGTTTTACCAAAACTAAGTATGCAATGACCGTCCTAATGGCTATCAATATCTGATATGTCAAGCTTCATCTATCAATAACACCATGAAATCAACGAAAAATGTCATACAGCGTTTCCTACACAGACATTTGTTCACAAAGGATAAAGTTTATGAATTAAATTCAATACATGATTTTTAACTTTTATTTTGTCCCCGGAATCGAAGATTCGTGAACATCTAGTTTTACACCATAAGAGGTAGACCTTTCATATTTGGTGTGTGTATTTCTTGTGGCAAGACTTTTCGTTTGACAACAAAATCTTTGACCTGTGACCATAGCATTGAACGTTGACCTACTTTTAAAAAAATTCGAATATAAGCCACATCTTTCAAATCGTGAGGTACTGGTTTTATATTAAGAACGCGCATTTTTTGTCGTAATTCGGGGGCATTAGTGTTTCACAAACACGTATTGTTCTTATTGTACCTTTGTTTGGTTGTCACACTTGATTGTTGATTGATTGATTGATTGATGTTTTCAACACTCAACAATTTTTCAGTTATCTAGTGGCGTCCAGTTTTTATTGGTGGAGGAGAGAACCCAGATACAATGTACCCCGGGAAGAGACCACCGACCTTCCGAAAGTAAACTGGCAAACTTTCTCAAATATATCGGCGCGAGCGAGATTCGAACCCACGGCGACTAGAGGCTCTAACCACTCGGCCACGGAGGCTCCCTTGTCACACTTGAAGATTTGCACCAAGTAAAACTATCAAAGTGACCTCTGAATGAAATAAAACACTAAATACCCTGATGATACATATACATTGGATAATACACAAGAAACACAAAGAATAATCACAAAAAATACTCTAGCAGTCAACACACGACCTCGCCTTAACCGTTCCCGGAAATGAAAGAGATATTGAAGGTTCCATCTTCCGGTTAATAGGGAGCGGGCACCCGGTCAATTCGCCCCCACCCAATTTCACAACACAAGGCTGGGTGGGTATGCATTAATTCTGGTGTCTACAGACGAAAAGAGCCTTTTCCTTTGCAATGCAATAGGGCTAAGACGAAAATTGTGGTACTTCACCTACAGCTGGTGACGTCTAATATGGGTGAAAAATTCTCGACGGGATGTCAATCAACTGACAGATAATGTTCTGTACCACGTAAAGACAGTGATCTCGCTGTCCATATTCTGTGGTGAAAAACTGAAAATGTTGAATTCCAACACAGTAGTGATTTAAATCTCTCTTGTATCAAAATCCATATGTTCTGCATATCGCATGGACGCCATATTTGTTGCTTTTGATGTATGTAAATTCCGAACCGAACCGAAATCCGGAATTTGTGAACCAAATTTTTCGGTGCATGGCACAGCCCTATACAAAGATTCCGGTATTAGAAGTGGAATTTACGATTCACAGATCTTCTGTTTAAGCGCCATGAATAGGGTTGGATGATTGATTGTTTTACGTCCCGTCGAGACATTTTACTCATATTGAGACGTCACCAGCTGTAGGTGAAGTACCACAAATTTAGATCCATGCTTAGCGCTTAGGGCCGTATCGTTAATTCTTTAATGTGCCAAAGTCCGCCGCGACACGGGACCTCCGTTTTAAGGTAATATCCCAAAGACCCGTGATTCTCACTTCTAAATGTCGAGTGTTTGGCGAAGGAGTAATCACTACGTATGTTTACGTCTTAGGTTTGATTGATTGATTGATTGATTATATATTGTTTCACGTCCCGCTCCATAATATTTCACTCAGATGGAGACGTCACCATTGCCAGTGAAAGGCTGCAAAATTTAGGCCTATGCTTGGCGCTTAGGGCCTTTGAGCAGGGAGGGATCTTTAACGTGCCACACATGCTGTGACAAGGGACCTCGGTTTTTGCGGTCTCATCCGATGGACCAACCCATTTAGTTGCCTCTTACGACAAGCCAGGGGTACTGAGGATCCATTCTAACAACCCGGATCCCCACGTGGTTCTTAGGTTTGACGCAGCCATGGCACGAGCGGAGTTCGAACTCACGATCTCCAGATTACGAAGCGAACGCTCTAACCACTGAGCTACCGCGACCTGTGCCCCATATATAGGGAAAAATTTGTGGCACTTCACTTTCAGCAGGTGGCTTCCTAATATCAGTGAAAGAAACTAGAATGGGACGTACATATAAAATAAAATAATCGGTTATAAACAGTAAAACTTCAAACGAAGCAGTGTATGCGATAAGCGACAGTGCATGTGTGTGATATATTGTGACGCAAAAAGAAATCAATCGTACAATAACATCATCGTCATTTCCAACAGGTGCTTGATAGAGATAGTGACAGTATCCTTTCAGTTCGAGATCTCGGACTAATTTTGATTGCCCCCCCCCCCCCCCCCTTTACAACAAGAAACAGAACGAGGTTCTTTCCACTTTTGTTCAGAAACTAGATTTTATCAGGCAATTATTCAGATATTGAACATATCTTAAATGTAATGATATCATGAAGTAATGATAGACAGTTTTCATTGTAAATCACCGTAATATTAATCCGAAAAATTGCTAACAAATTACTTCAAATTGTGAATCATCGTCCCACAAGACACTTAGAATTAATAAAAGAGTATTCCACAAGCCATTTGGACACGGAAGGTTACGCTATTTGAATACATTTTCTCTCATTTTGTGGCATGCATTTGGCGTAACGTTATCTATAATTTCTATGACAACTGATTCCATATACAGAATTCTGCGTCTCGTAAAACATTTTAAACGAAAGTTCCCATAAGATGGCGATATTGATTGCTGTTCCTTATGGTACGTTGTTGTATTTGATTAGTTTCTTTTTGTTTTTGTAGCCTATTTTTAAAGTCTTTTTGCTTGAAGTATGGAAATCGAAATTAAAGCGGAAATTAAAATGCAAAATACCACGCGTGCTTTAAATGATAAAATGAGTTACTAATGGCATTTGGTGCCCGAAAAACGGAGGGAAAAACGTTATCTATCCGTTCTCTCCTTTTTTATTACATTATTTTTTATTTCCCCATTATCGGTGATTCCTTATTTGATTTATTTTATAAATAAATTCTAAATTGTAACATACGTTTAAAAATGCCAAAAACGTTTACTCCAGTTTTAAATCGATTTTCGGAGAAGGTATTTTGATGATTTAAAATAATTTAGCACAAGAACACGCATTTAGTAATTGTGCTTACCTTTAGTTTAAATACACTTATACAGCCATACATATACACCACCAAATGTCCGACCAAATGTAGCTAGTTATCAACCTACCTACTCGGTCTACATGTCACTAATGGCTTTGTTTGAATGGCTGTACTAAACATCGTATCATTTTTCTTTAATATAGGTTATTAGTTGATAAGGATTGAATATTAGTACAATGACTGATGGGCTAGATTATTCGTTCCATTTCGATCCCAAGCTGACGATCAAGGTTTCAAATCATCACCGACAGCAGCGTGGATTAGATGTCCAGACCATTAGTTCAAGTGCAGTTCGTTAACGACTCATACGGGCTCCGACGTTCAGTTTTCTATCATCTGGTAATTCAACTTGAATGCCCATCAACAGAGCATTGCTATGACACACGTGGTAAAAACTACCCGTGTGAAGAAATTCAACCTTTTTGAGTACTACGTCATGTTAAGTTGATGCCTTCTTATAAAATTTCAGAGAAAGTGGCGAGATCCAATATTGGTTTTCTTAGTGGCGTCTTGTTTGGCTCAAAGTTTGGCCCAAAGAAAAATCAAGCTGCAAATTGCAATTTCCCGTATAATGAGCTCAATATTACGGCCGAATTGACAATCCCACTTTGACGTACTGTGGAAAGGAGGATTCGACAGAACGAGTATATATGATTTGGAATATTATTTTGCTGTATTACTAGATGTAATTGAAAATATGTAGTTGAGGCATGAAATTTGAGATAGCGATTCTCGATAACGGACCGTATGTCTTATGACTTCCTAAATGCATTTTGTTCCAATTGGACCCCACGACTATCTCTGGAAGCTAGACTCGCTGTCAATTTATTTATTCATTTGTTTTTTAAACACGAGTATTGCCACGGAGTCGGCTTATCTCGTGGCATCCGGGTTAGTACAGGTCCCCAGTACCCTCTTGCTTGTCGTAGAGACGACTAAATGGGGCGGTCCTTTGGACGAGACCGTCAAAATCCGCGATCCCGTGACACAGTAGATGTGGCACGATAAAGATCCTTCCCTGCTCAAATACTGTAAGCGCCTAGCATAGGCCTAAATTTTGCAGCCCTTCACCGACAATGGTGACTTCTCCATCTGAGTGAAAAAGTTCTCGAGCGGGACGTTAAACATTATACAATCAACCACAGAGTCGGTTCAAGGAATAGTCGTTGGGATTTGTAGGTATAGATGGCATCTGTGTCGTCAAAACATTCTAAATTCGCGTGTTTACAAGCATTTTACCGGTGATTTACTTTTAATGAAGTGGATCACATATCGCAGATAAAGTTGTAGAAAGTTAATGCGTTATGATTACGTTATAAAGATAAGCATGGCAAATTTTACGTCTTTTCTGTGCGCATGTTTCACAGGTTTTTCTACCTTAACATAATTAAGGCTCGTTGTGATTGGACGCAGGTAGAATGTGGTAAGGGTCTATGTGATTGAATACAGGTAGTCACAGAAAAATTGTAAGGATCGGTGTGATTGGACGCAGGTAGTCATAAAAGTATTGTAAGGATTGGTGTGATTGGTAATTACAAATATATATTTGTGTTTTTATTTATTGGTTGTTTTACAGTGTACTCAGGTAGAGAAGTCACTAGCTTGAGGGAAAGTGCCACAAACTGGGACAAAATGGCGCTTACGGCCGTAGCGGTGATAGTTCTTTATCGTGTCAAAGCCTCTTGTGACCTCTTTTTTATGGTCATAAGCTCAGCGTGATCAGACGCAGGCAATTATTGCAATAATGAACGGCTCGATGTGATTGGTAATGAAATAATGCAGAAAGAGAAGAAGAGCTTTTGCAAACAAAGGCGATGAAATGAGCTTTTTGGGAAAAAATCAATTTGTATAGTTTACATGGAGTTATTTGAACATCTAAATGTTTATATTTTGTATTGACAGTGGCACTGGTTATCCAAAAATGATCGAACAGGTTTAATGAAGTCTGTCGAAATTGAAAGAACATTATTGAAGAAATCCTACCAAGGATCTTTTATGCAATTACAATTAATTTCGCTCTGTTTGTGGGTTTTTCTAGCTAGTTGAATCCTAATTGCATACCCTATCGTACTCTGTGTATTTGCCCACCCACTAAGTACTATTATTAATGATTTGTTTGTCTACTGCGGAAACAAGTTTATGTGAAAAGAATTATGATTATTAGCGAGTTTCTGACCTGTGTTCTGTTCACCTTCATCCCACACAAACCTCGCCCAACAGTTCCATGTTGGATCAACATGTCATTGTTTTAGAGGACAGGCGATATTAAGCTCTTAGATAATTGATTAATGAATTTCCACAATAGAGATGATTGACATTTAGTATCAATATGCTATGATATAAAGACATTAATGATTAAAAGTAAACAGTGCATATCAGATTCTGGAAAAAATGTTAGTTATATTCACAAAACGATAATTGTATTTAATTTATCAAATTAAAGTGGAAGAAACATGCAGAGTTTGGTAACAGATCAAGAAGTCTATAGGTCACGTCACTCATCCGAGCATTTCCAACATAAAACATTGCATTTCCAGGGTTATAGTGTGAACAAACTTGAATTTACATTCCAATTTCGACCCCCCCCCCCATTTTTTTACGTCTCGCTGAGAATTTTTCACTCGTGTTGAGACGTCACCAGATGTAAGTGAAGTACGCACATTTAAACCAATACTTAGCGCTCTGGGACGTAGCAGTGGGTTTGATTGGTTGCATATTCCCACTCCAGTTTTTTGGTCTCATATGGAGATGTTACCATTGCAGGTGAAGGGCTGTGACAGTGGGGGTTCTGTAACGTGCCCACGCCTGCCGCGACAAAGGACTTCCGTTTTTAAAGGTCATATCCGAAAGACCTTTGATTCTCACTTCTGAATGTCGAGCGTTTGGTTTGTCTTTTGATTTTTAAAAAAGATATTCCACCGTTTTTTGTTGTTGTTTTTTTTTTTTTTTGATTGTTTGTTTTGTTTTTGTTTTTGTTTGTTTGGTTTTCTTAATTAGGCATCGTGATCCTTTAATTCAACAAAAAGAATGCATTTGATGTAAGAAACCTTGATAAAAAAAACTCACTTTAGCTGCTGATTCAAAATAATAATAGCTAAAAAAGTGAATTGCATTAAGAAGAATGTTATCTGTATTAAATACTCATAAATAGTAAATTTCATCATTAGCAAGTAAAGCAGAAGTAACTTCCTGTGTTTGCTGAGGGCTCAGAAATAACTGTTTATTTACTTATTATTTCTAACGATTCGAAATGTGACCATACGACGATTCGTTTTCAATGTTTAAGTTTTTTAAAAATCTAAGACTAACTTAGAATTATTTGACACGTGTAGATTCATCTTCTACCTAAACTTCAAAACTTCATTGTAACGTTTCAATAAGTACATACTTCTACGTAATAGAAAACTTGCACGTACTCTCTGATTAGAGATTCGGAACGCATCTTTTTAAGCTCCCAGAAAAATTTTCACCGGAGCATATAGTCGCTGTTGTGTCCGTTCGAGCTCAGATCTCCTAAACCTTTCATCAGAAATTAATCATAATTTATCTCGAATGTTTCTTTGGACTGGGACTTTTGGACAAGGTCATTTAGGAAAGGTCAAAGCCATTCAGACCACAAATCTTATATAAGGAAAAAGTTCTTATTTCAACAGTTTCTGAACAGGTATTGATCACATATTACACAATAAGTATCAAATATATGACTTTCAAACAAACATTTTGTAAAGGTCAAGGTCACTCGGAACATGCCCTCATATATCAAAAAACCTTCATTTCAATGATATTTCAACAGTTATTGATCTTTTGGACCTAGATCTCAAGGTCATTTTGGAAAGGTCAAAATCACTCAGGAAAACATACCTCATACATTGAACAGGCATTGATCTTGAAAAAAGTTAAGATAACGAACGGTAACCATACTCAACTCCTATAACGAATATAAAACTAGAAATTGGGCAAACACGGACTCCTGGACACACCAAAGGTGAGATCAGGTGCTCAGAAGTAAGCATCCACTGTCGACCGGTCACTCCCGCCGTGAGTCCCATATCTTGATCAAGTAATAGGAGCAAAATGCTGTCAGAATCAGTGTGTTAAAAATGCCTTAACAATTTGTATAGAATATGTCAGACAGCATTTGACCCAATGAGAGGTTTTACTGGCAAAGTAGATTGTTATAACAAGCATATAATTTGTGAAAAGCTGACAAACGAGACTATTGGAACATATTGTAACATCAGCTTGTTTGTCAGTAACCTGCCTCGATTTGAAAAACTGACCACATGCAGAATAAGCACGTGTATATCGAATCAGATGCGAGGCATTTGACACTATATGCAAGTTATGATGGAATATTGCTACATAAATAAGGAACTTGACGATGTGGAAGCTGAAGTCATCCCGTTTGTGATAAAGCTAAGTTGTAATTTTACCGTTAACATTATGTTCAATAAAATATATAAGTAGATTATGAAGAATCTGTGGTGTCTTTTAATTGGAGTTCACAGTGAGATATGGAATCGATATATTAAAATGATTATTGTTAATCGATAAACCGTCGTCGATATATCCAAATGTTGAGTTGAAGACTACAGTAAGAAAAGAATTGTTTTTCTTCACATGTAGAAGCTTTTGAATAAATTCTGCCTCATAAGAATATAAAAACGGATCAAGTGACAAAGGAGCACAGTTTGTGCCCATGGTTATTCCAACAGACTGTTGGAAGGTCTGATCACAAAAGACCACAAAGATATTATCAATGAAAGTCCAGCACCTTTTTTGTATCGACTTCAGGGTGCTTGTGCGTAGAATCAGAGAAATGTTTAACAGAGTAATTTTTTTAAATATCTGGTCACAAACTATCAATATTTCTTTGTCCATTTTTGTTGAAGAAGCAACTGTCTATGTCGTCAAAAGGTCTAGCCTTTAATTTATTCTGAGAAATGGTCGTGTAAAGTGTTGAAAATCATACGACGTGGTATTGATTTGAGAAAAGTTTTGTGATTTCAAATTTATTTAAAGTTCCTTAGATTGTTTTAGAATCCTCAGTGGATTTAAACACTTTTGGCTTATGTGTGACACAATACGTTTGAAGTTTCTCCTTCACAGCTGTTAATATTTTCTTGAAGAGCAAAGAGAGGGGCTTGGTAGAACATTTACTGGATCCAGTAATGTATATTTGTTTCTAAGGGGTTTGTGAAGTTTAAGAATCCAGTGTAGGTACGGTAACTCATATTCATTCGTCTCATTGATTGGGATATTAAATTTGTTTAAAATTGAAGTATGATTTTGAAGAAGTTCATCGTTTGAAAGGGCATATATCACACAAATAAGTAAATAGGAAATGACCATCAGATAAAGGTCAGTCAAGGTTATTTTGTAAAGGTCAAGGTCACTCAAAACATTTACTTTATATATAAATAAACCTCTTTCAGACAAAAGTAACTCAAGATCATTGTGTGAAGGTCAAGATCACTCAACATATACCTTTTATATGAAACCACCCCTTCATTTCAACAGTATTTCAACAGTTATTGATGGTTGTGCGATTCATTTGTAATATAAAGTAGTTCACTGGTTAGAGACATTCACTAGCTTTACTGATAGTTTTGTTTAATGTAAGGTTTTCCATTGTTGCTTCCGCTGCTTTCTTTATTGTTCATTTTGTGAAAGGTTGCATTCTTTAGCTCAACCTAGACCGATTGGTTTGCTGTGTCTGATTTTTTTAAAGTCACACAGAATTATGGCGTCTACGTTGAAAGTCAAATTTCGTTTTACATATTTATACAGTCAACTATTTCACCCAATTTTTTTATTACGTGTTTTAGAACGTCCCGTAAACGCTAACTATAAAGTAAATGACCAAGTAACGGCAGATTTTGTTCTGCATATGCCCGATTATGTATTTCGCTTTAAAATCCCTCAATAAAAAACTTGCAAATGATTTGATTGAGAACCGATTGAATCAGAGGAAAAATCTGGGTCAAAAACGTTTGTTTTTTTCAAAAGTTGAGTAACGTGACGGTACTTTTGTTACGTTTGATTACACAGACAATCATTATGATGATGATAAGTTATCATTTGATAAATTCACCTATTTGAACGTATTGCCTTTGAATGAGTCTTTATATCTCCATTAGTCTCTCTTTAATTAAGGCTTCATTTTATGAATGGTATATTCATCCATTTTAATGCAAAGATAGTTCCACTAACCTATTTCCTGAATAGAGAATCGATACTAAAGTGTTTTGAGTTTTAATGCAGATGGAGTTTCACATCCGAAAAGACAAACGCCTGGATTCGGATGTTTTTCCATCAGATACTTAACAATTCACTGGTGGTAAAATCATAGAAAATCCTCGACAAATAATTTAATACAACCAGAGTCTAAAACAGACGGAATCATTGGAGCGGTGTCAGAGGAAAAGTTAGACAGGAATCCTGGGAATTAGATCGTCTTCAAAATGAATAGACCTAAATTATCTCCAAACAAGAAGATCGGACGCTTGCCTGCCAGTTTACCGATATTTACATAACTCTATCAGAACACGGAATCCCTCTAATCAAGATGTATGTCGATCGTTTTCTTAATCAAAACACCAGAGACAATATGAAGGCAAATTTAAAAGGAAGACCAATGAATAAAGCCATAATTAGGTTAAAGCGAGGAACTACGGATCAGCTACTTCCATATAAGGGGAAATCAGAATGCAGTGTTTCGTTAGATATGTTGAGTGGGTTGGTATATACATCACGACATAAATATGAGAGGTGTTGCTTATGTACATTCTGATATCGACCGCGGGAGAGTTCAGACATCTAAGTATTGTAACGTGACTCAAATTAACATTAAAAAGGAACGGAACGATCATCTGGTATTGCGACTGTCGATTCGTTTTGAATTAAATAATTGTAGTCCATCAAATGTTCAGCAGAAATTTGTTATCAATAAATTACAAGTTTTAGTGATTAAGAATTCTCACATAACATTAACGCGATAGCCACATATCAATGTTCTCATGAGACAGCGCGCTCGGTGCTGTTATTCATGGACCCAGATGATTTTATGTTGTAAGGTTTGTACATGACATACTTTGAAACACATGGCCTAGTAAGATTTATTTACCCTTGTATAGAGTGGTCCACTATATCTCATTACTATTGTAGGTAAAACACTAACTTATCCTGTTTGCCATGTTATTTTTACGTTATTGTAGTACACGTCATAGAATTGGGTACGGTGTAATATTAAAAAAATTCACGAGACGTCATGTCACTTGATTTAGATTTCAGCACATACACGTGCGCGCACGTGTATGTGCGCAGTAAAATCATAGTGAAACCGTCATGTGTTGAGATATGATGATGATGCATTCTATTGTAAGGTATTGTATTCAGTTATGCAAAACATGTTATAACACTCAATTAAATTATAACACTTTATTTGCAGATTACTCGTGCCATCTTACCTTTTGATAAATTGGTTTAGAAATATAAACATTTTTATAAGGCAGCGTTTATCATTTGTGAAAAGGAAACGCGAATCTCCCATTTTTAATTTATGGATTTATGTTTCATGACACAGCTGTTTATTTTTAACATAGGTCAATGGGGTTCATTCAGTCAGATGATCTGTTGAAATGAACTCTCTCCTCTTGATGTTCTTCCTTAGACATTTCACACACACGCTCATTAACATTTAAAGGCACTGGCGAGGTAAGATATCTGGAGAAAAAATTTATATCATGGAACCTGTTCACATACGACAGCCGTTTCATTTCCTGTAGCCTGTCTTAGTACTTAGGTCATAACTTCAAATCAATAGGAGTCAACCGAATGATTTTGTACTGAGCTAATTAGTTAATTGTAAGGTGTGCATCATATAACAGGTTTCGTTGAATGCCAACAGGTGCTTGTCAAGGCGAGTAACTCTAAACGAAGGGTGGGTAATTCTCTGTCTTTGTAACCAAGGTGGCGTTATTGGATACAACAACTGAACCGTGTAATGCAGTGTTCAAAATGTGTTAATAAGCATTTACTTACAATTCTAGCTGATTCATCTGACAATGTCCTTAAACGACTTTCCATGCATTGCAAAAATTCTAAATCCAAATAGTGTTATTTTAACTATTTTTATCCACTCTGAATAGATTTAATCTGACACAGATAAGATGCAGAGAAAAAAAATACTGTATTTCATTTTTTATTGAACTGGTTCTTCTGTGAATAATAATGGAAATATCACAGAAGGATTGATATAGTTATTTACATTTAAAATCATAATTAGAAACAGAAAAATATAAAATGTTATGAATTTTTAAACGAAATGCTGGTCAGGTGTGGATTTGTCGAGTTTTCATCAGGAGTAGAAGAAATAATTGAAAATGTTGAAATAATACTTCAAACCTTTAACGTACAAGGACTATCCTGCAGTCCTGTCCGTGAGAAATCAACTGACCAACACGGCACGTTTTCTTCAGTGTGTGTGCATCGATCATGTTTAGCAGTGAGGGTTCTGTAACGTGCCAGCGCCTGCCGCGACTCGGGACCTCCGTTTCTGAGACTCATGATTCTCACTTCTGAATGCCGAACGTTTGGCGAAAGAGCAATCACTACCCATATTTAAGTATTAGGTTTAATGATGTCATGGCTCAAGTGGGACTCGAACTCATGACCTTCCGGTCACAAAGCGAACTGAGTTACCGCGACCCATAAGTCGTAGAAACAGGGTTTGTGTAAGGCCAAACCAACTGACACAAGAACGTACATCCCAACGTGCAGTTCTTTTCCCGCCATAACGTACATACGATGAGGAAGAGGGACAAAGTATCATGTTAGTTTTACTGTATATAGGTTCAGTGGCTAGAGACAGACAGCTCTGTTCCTTAACATATACTATCCTTGTCTACATGAAATCGTTTACATTCTAATAAATTGATTGAGGGGGGGGGGGGGGGGTACAACTGGTGCTTGAAAGAACGAAACACACTTCATGCATACACAAACATCCTTGGTTAGCACTTGTAATAAGTGACGATAACGTATTCTGTCAGAAGCTAAAACCTAATTGATGCGAATTTATTCTGTGTCCCTTCTTTTAAAGTGGACGGAACATATATCCCCGCTGAGTACTATCTGCCTGCTTAGCATCACAAAATGTCCTCGAAATAAAACGTTTGTGCACATTTCAAAAATAGGTCTTGCTCTGCTTAACAGATTTCTTACTTGACTACCAAAGTTCCATTCTCTATGTGAATACTTTGTTTCCGGTCTGGCAGTATCTGTTCGTAGCTCGACTGTCGCTTCCGTTTCCGGTTGCAATACCACCACCACATCACGGCAATGAGTATGAAGACCGCAACTCCACCACACACCACGCCCACAATTATCACATCATAAGACACTGTAAGACAGAACGTTCCGATTGTGATGCTGGACATTTTATATCTGATATAGAAAGCACTGACATGCAAAAATCAAAAAAAAAAAAATAAAAATAAAAAAACAAAAACAAAACAAAACCAAAAAACCCCCCTAAAAAAACAACAAACCAAAAAAACAAAAAGCAAAAAAAAAAAAAACCAAAACAACCCCCCCCCCCCAAATCATCTGGAACCTTTTGCAAAACTTGAAATGTCGTTCATAGATAATAACGACAACTACCGTTAAACAGGCCATACACAAGTGGTTCACCCCCCTCTCCCCCTTCCCTAGCAAGACAGGGCTTGACATTGAATTTACATCGGACAATCGCGAACTCACCATAACTGTTATACATCATGTGTATGTCAGACCAGTGCGCTCACCTGCTATCGCTCTAAGGTCGTCGGGATAATTTGAATCCTTGTTCATTCGATCTTACAACTCAGTTCAGTTTAAATTTCAGGAAATTCACACGTATTCGGTTAACTATCAAATAAGATAAACTAAATTGAAATTCAATACAGAAGCCCTCTGTTGAATATTATTCAGACAGATTAGCTCTTGGATCCAGCATCGAGTAATTTGTTTGTCTAGAGCTTTTACCAAATTCACGAAAAATCGTAAAAACCTTCAAATTTATAATTAAAACAAATGGTTCATTTTATTCATATTGCAATTTTGTAATTCTTCTAAATGTCACATTCAGCCAAGAAGAAAGTCACGTTCCATGTTTCGAGAATACATTTCATTACAAAATGGGTAGTAATTATCGATGATAATTAGAATGCCGTAAAAATCTTATAACAATTGGTTAAGGGTATGAGGGTGTGCTAATTCGTACGTTATATATTGACATGTATGTTTACGTAGAATTGAAATCTAAACATTCTCTAACGCTTGTAAAGTGGGACGACATAAAGCAAATGATTACATTGGAATTTTAATGAAGTCTGATTATCATCAGTATCTTCATTTATTATCAGAAACTTGTGTAATTATATTTTGTACATTTCAAACATGTAATAATCATCACCTACCTTTAAAAAGTGGAGTGAGGTTAAAATACCGACATGGACAGAGTCTATACGAGCTGTAATTTGCAAGAAATTGTGGATGAATTCTATTATGTTCTTTAAATGCAATTTGCCGCAAGAAGAAAGAATATTTAACATCTAAACAAATATTTTTTACTTTTAAACAAATTTTGTCCAACAATAAACACTGCTTTTAAAAAAGGTATGTACATTCACAAATGAGATAATAAAATGTGCTTTCCGTCCCCGAATTCCCAAACTTCTCATGAAAAGTAACGTGTTATTGCTTTATGTGTTTTGCAACGCATGTCATACTGGAACATCTGTTCATTTCGGAGATGCAAATAAATTACTGATTGTGAACATCGTGGCTCTACATCAAGAATCACTCAGGATAATTGACTTCATCCTTTGATCATTGTTCATATTAATTCCGATTAACTGAGGCAAAGATAAAAAATAAACTATAAAATGCATCATTACTGAATCATTGTCGAGACGAACGATCCTCAGAGGACGTGGTTATACAAAGAGCGGTAACTCTTGACAAACTAGTGCACCGGATATTTGACATATTGATAAATAAGTTTGTCTGTAAGTATATAGTGCCACATGTTATAATGATAATAGGCATTACTTAAAACATGAGTGTATAATGTAAAAAATAGAAACGCAGTGCACATACATAAACACGTGAGTGGTACTATTACCTTGGCTATTAGACGTACATAAATATAAGACAATTTGTCGTGAAGGTACAGTGAGAAAACAAAACTGTTGATATCAGTAAGTTAAACAAATAAAACATACCAGTACACATGACATTTGGTCATCGTTAGACCCTAGATGGAACTGAATATCTATGAATGATTTCTTAAATGCCACCCGCAATATTCCATTTGCAGCCAAAAATATCGTAATATTACATTTGTAGCTCAGGCCAACAAATATCAGAGTACTTCATGCTTGCAATAACCTGTGTTAAAATTCTCATGGATGGATCCACTATCATCACGAAGGACACTGAATGTATATTCCCTGCTTCAAAGGACTCGGTTCGTTTGAGGACAAATTCGGCCCTGTGCCCAAATGAAATATTTCTCAAAATCCATGAAATGATTATCATATATTCGTACGAAGCTTTACCTTTGTATCATACATTTGTAAATACAGTATAGTTTACGATATCGCTGCGCCATTTTGACATTACTTTGCATTATGAACGGACGCCATGAACAAGAAGGCTCTGCCATAGTTAGAATAATCCATCTTATTTGGTAATGTCACCGGCGTAATTTTTTGTGTTTTAAAAATGCTTACACGAAAATTTTTGAAGTGTGAAAATTTTAAAGTGGTGATATTATTAGGACCTATTCAGAAATGTTCAGAAGTAGGTAAAGGAACACGTCTGTGTCAATATATCCGTGACCTATAGGCTGGTATTGGTTTCAGTCTTTACAAAAAGCTTATTGATTTTCGTTCCGGTCAATGACTTTAAGCCGCATGCGTGTAGTTATTTGTTTCTTATGTATAGCTTTAGTTCTAATCAATACACGTAACTTGTAGAGATAGAAGAAACCATTTCACAGTCGTTATCTGAGCAGCATGAATTGTGGACGCATTTTTAGTTCCTTGTCTTGAAATTTCATTTCCCATTTCTCAGTTTTAACAATGTCATTACTTTATGTGCGTTTACTTACAACTCATTTCTTTGGAAGTGATATTTTAAAAAGTCATTGGTGTAAGAAATACAAATTATGAAAATGAAATTCAAGAAATTAACTGTCGTTACTGAAATGTAGTCCTACAGCTTAAAAACCTGATCGGGGTATAGAATATTGTTTTCAAGGTATACAATTTTAAAATGTAATTTTAATATATTTAACACCCCTTGTGGCGAGGGCCCTGTTCCATGTTTTGAGTATGAAGGGATTTCATGTAGACGAACGTTTAAAAAAGTTTGAGGTCTTGCCGTAATTGAATGAATACAATACCATATTCGACGAGATTCATTCAAAAGTATTTGCGGCATCTTGGATGTTTGGATTTTTGGAAGGAACTAGTGTGTGAGGCTGATTACAAGCATAGACCAAATACCATACAACAGAAGCAACGTGGGCACAATACCAAACAGTTCTAGCACCTACTTTGCAAACGCAGCAATTTTTGCTCGGCATGATTTTTTTCGTGACACTTGTATCGAGTAACACAGAGTAAATGATTCTTGTCCTCGAACAAAGTGTGCTTACAATGAGGTATATGTTCCGGTTGATTGCTTTTAGTTACAGAGAATTTATGATCTGTATTCTCATAAATGTCTTTTAAATCAAGTGCAAACATGCAGCATTTAAGGAAGAAAATTGAAGTAAAATACACAAGCCTGAAAAACAAAAAAATTAAAATGGTGTTTACACAGGCGAAAATTTTAAAGCAGTAAAAGTGTGCCAACAGGTGGATTCGAACCAGGACACTACAACTGTTGATCGTGAGCGTCTGTGTTTTTTTTTGTTTTTTTCTCTCTTTTATTTGTCTGTGGTTTAACTATCTGAGCTATACTACCTATTATTATAAACGGCATAAATATGAACCACGATGATAGAAATAGGTTTTCACATTTTTTGTAGGTATTTTGTAAATTTCGACCCCAGGGCAGGGGTGCTCCTAAAAAACCTATTTTAAATTATTTCTTAGATCAAAATCTATCAAAAAAATACCATAGTTTTTATTAGGGGCAGACCTGCCGTGAAGGACTTCTATGTCAAAATTCATGCAAAGATAGGCATTTTTACTGAGAAAATGCTGTTTTAGCTAACTTTGAAGGTTAGTTTAAAAGTTGGTAATACAAAAGTTTAGGTTCAAAATGCAAATTTGAAAAAAATTGAAATATATACGGTAAAAAAAGAACACATGAACATTGTTTTTCAAAAGTGAATTTTCTGGGAAATCGTTCTCTCCTATTGGTCAATTCTTTTGATATTCTGAATACATCCTTTGATGGATATTTGTTCCGTACTATTATGATTACGTCAGCATATTGTAAATATGACACATTTTCAAAAGTTTCGGTTTAATTTTGAGACAAATGTATTTCCATCATTTTTGTTTTGCAATATAAGGGTTTGATTCAACCAGTACTTCATTCGTGGAATCTTCACTCGACCATAAATATGGTACCTGAATAAGTTTGTTCTTTCATTTGGTCACCAGTGTCACTCGGGTGACCTAATGCTGTTGGTCGTCGTCCATTAACAGTTTTACATTTTTAATCTTGAAAACTACAAGGCCAAGTGTTACTATTATTTATGTGAAATTTCTTTAGGATAAGAGGAATGTAAATTGTGAAATGTATGATCTTGGTTCCCTCAGGTTCTCAAGGGTGGGGCCAGAACGGCAAAATTTTCAAAAATTTTATCTACTCCCACACAGGTATGAGAAAAAAACAAATGCATGGCGATGACGTCCAAGAGGCCCTTTACCAAAAATTGTGAAATTCATGGCCCCTTGGTCAGGGGTTCAGTTTCTAGGCTGGGGCCAATATGACCCTATAGTAAAGATATATTAAATCTTAGAAAATCGTCTTGTATTATTTGATACATGTAACTGTATATGACCATATTAGTCCCACCCTAGGACCTAAACCTCTAACCTAGCTACCATGATTTTCACAACTTAGGTAGAGGGCCTCATAGGCATCATAACTATGCATTTAGGTTTTCTCATACATATGTGGGAGGAGATAAGTTTTTTAGAAATTTTAAGACATCTCTCTATATGGCCATATTTGCCCTACACTACACCGTGAATCCCTGATCCAGAGGTCTTCGAAAATGCTTCAAATTTCATCTTACCTTCTATTGCAATTGAATGAGAATTGTGTGCATATTTAAAAAAAAATCATAAAGCTGTGCACAAAAGACAAAATGAGGCTTAAATGCAAATACGAGACTTCCAGACAGGTCTGTGTATGGGCTATGATACTCAGGTGACCGTTAAGGCCTGTGGGCCTCTTGTTTGTTTGACATGCATTTCAAATTTTCAGTGCTAAATGATACTAAAGATGTCATTCAATGGCCCATTATTATCGTATGAGAGCTGGTGACTTTCAGCACACTGTTTGGCATGTCAAACGCGAGGTGGATCCTTCTTTTGTGATAGATATTCTTCATGTATTTTCAGTGCTTAATAATGAATTAATGGCTATTCAAATAATGAAATACTTTCTTAAAGAAAAAGCATTGTATTATTTATATTCTTCTGTATCTTTTAGAATATAAATATTTTCAGGTATTGACCGGTAAACGCAACTGCTGAAAATCACCTGCAGTTGACGTTCTTCAGATCTGGTAATGATTTTCATATTTGAAAATAAAAGGTAAACAACAAAACAAAACAAAACAAATCAAACAAACACCCCCCTCCCAAAAAAACCCATTAAAAACAAAACAAACAAAACACAAATAAACAAACAAACAAAAAAGCCTCTAAAACCACCACAGACCACCACCCCCCCCCCCCCCCCCCCCACCCCCCACCCCGAAAAAAACATTAAAAACAAAACAAACAAACAAGCACAAACAAACAATACACAAACAAACAAACAAGCCTCTAAAACCACCACCAACCACACACACCTTGTTAACAATGCCGCGAAGTCGCCATGTTCGTGGAATGTAAACATTGACAACATTAACACCAGCGCTAAGTATACCAAATAAAACGTGTCTTCAGAGTTGCAAATGACAAGCGATGGGTAAGAGGAAAACGCAATGAATGTAGATGTATTGGATCTAAGATCTGGAAACAATATCTTATCAATATGAGCACGTGAGTGTCAGCTTTGACCGTCTGAGACCTCCAATAATTTTTTTTTAAAAAAGGTGAGGCATCCTTAAGTCATGAAAATCCATTGCTAAATTGACAAAAAAAAATATTCGAGATATCATGTTGATATCGTGTGTGTTTGTTCATTATTATATACAGGACTGCAACTTTTAACCTAAAAACAATAGAATTAATCTGTTAGTCACAGAGGTTCATCACGAGAAGCTTCAGCTCAAATATTTAATTTCAAATTTAATCCGGAAACCAATGTCTTATAGAGAGACGGGCGGCCACTTTCGCTGGCAACAAGCAAAAGGCCAATCAAGGGTACGTTAAGTGTCGATGTATTCACACAATTCATAGCACCGGCAAGTTAACGACTACAAATTAATCCTGAAAGTAAAGCAAAATACAGCGTTTGATATAAGTAATCCTTCATTTGTTCACATAATCAATAGCTCAAATTAGATTCTAAAAATTTATCTTTTTTTTTAGGAAGGAATCATGCGAGCATTCATGGCTGTGGTGTCAGTCCTTGGGTTCTCCTGAATTAATATAGACTAATGTCTTCATCTATAGGAGAGAGAGAGAGAGAGAGAGATTAATATAATATTAGCATTATTTTATTCCATACACTTACTTGAAAGAAATAAGATAACGAAGTTTACACAAGAAAAACGTAAGTTGATAAAAAAAAAAAGATATTTCAAATTTCTGTGACCAAGTTTACAACTGATGATAGAAGCATCTAAACATGCCATTACTGTGCTGTCGGGAACAGATTTATTAAACAATGACGATAAGCGTATCGACAGACCTACTGGGTGTCAGAATTTCTTGTGAGGCCAAATTCGTGGCAATTGAAAACCACTACAGACGCTGTTCAGTGTATTCCACTAGATACAAAGGAATCTGAATATAACGCTCACGAGTCCCTGGAATTTTACCTGTGTCTGAACCGCTGGACTGATATACAAAATTTCCCCAAGATGAAGTGCTGCATATATATATATATATATATATATATATATAGATAGATAGATAGATAGATAGATAGATAGATAGAGAGAGAGAGAAAGAGAAAGAGAGAGGTCGAGGTCCCATGGGGATCCAGGTGTCCTTCGGATGAGACCGCAAAAACCGAGGCCCCGTGTCACAGCAGGTGTGGCACGATAAAGATCCCTCCCTGCTCAAAAGCCCTTAGCGTCGAGCATAGACCTAAATTTTGCAGCCTTTCACCAGCAATGGTGACGTCTCCATATTAGTGGAGAAATTGTCGAGCGAGGCGTTAAACAATATACAACCAAACAATGAGGCTCAGGAGATGGTCGCTGGACTTTGTAGGTAAAAAGGGCATCTTCCTATATTCTGTTTGTGAGTAAGGATGATTGGCTGATGTGAGGATTTAAGAACTGAACATTCTATCAAACACAATCTCCAGCTTTTGTGCGATTTGTGTTTCATATTCCCAACATCTCCTTATGTTATGTGTTGTAACTGTACCGAGCATAAACGAAGTCATTTGAAATTCAGAAATCGCTTCATCAAAGAAAATCACTTGTAATAAGCATGTACTTAGGTTGAAGCCCTCGGTGCTGGCAATTTATTAAGCCGTGACTAAATGCAACACAAGATCAATAATCTTCCAGCTGATTTTCTTTACGCAAAAGACGGTTTCATAATATTACAAATTTTTCTTTGAAATTATTAGTTTTTGGCTTTTATTACAAGACTTAAAGTACATGGTCTCGGAAATCGGACAGAAAGGAAATTTTGCTGAAATATTATACATGTGAAAAACGTAATCAAGTCTAATTGTGGCTAATTTAATCTTTATATTGACATTAATCAGTCAAATTACCCTGACCTCACTCTTTAAGGTCACCGAGTATGAAGTCTTTATTTAGTTCGTTTAAATTTAGTTGCGAACTGACAACTGATACATCAGCTAGATGAGTCTGACTACTAGTATTAAACAACTTTGTGATTAGTCTGACTATTAGACCACTATATGACGACTTTGACTATTAGACAATTATGTGATGAGTCTAACTATTACAAAAGTATGTGACGAATCTGACTATTAGACAATTATGTTACGAGTCTGACTATTGGATAACTATGTGACGAATCTGACTATTAGACAATTATGTTACGAGTCTGACTACTGGATAACTATGTGACGAATCTGACTATTAGACAATTATGTTACGAGTCTGACTACTGGATAACTATGTGACGAATCTGACTATTAGACAATTACATGATGAGTCTGACAAGGAAAGCAAAATCAAACATTCGAAAACAAAAAAATAGTCTGTATTATTACATAATTCACGGCGCAATCTCCAACTAGATTTTACCCGCGTAAATGAGAGAGAGAGAGAGAGAGAGAGAGAGAGAGAGAGAGAGATAGATTTCCATGCTGTATGAATCATAGAAAAATAACGAAACGGCGCAATCTCCAACTAGATTTTACCCGCGTAAATGAGAGAGAGAGAGAGAGAGAGAGAGAGATTTCCATGCTGTATGAATCATAGAAAAATAACGAAACGGCAGCCCATTTATCTCGGGATTCCCAGTTACTTTCCATCAATCTTCGTCTACAGACTGTGAAAGGATCGGCAATTCGCGCAATACATCGCGTTAATGATGTCCATGGATCAGGAAAGACTACGATCCCACCACAAAGCAATACCGAGGAGTGAAATTTGAATATTTTACAGATTCTCTTAAATATATTCCAATTTGAATTAAAGGTTTATGGCGGACAAACGCTGGTGTCAAGGAGTAGAGTTTTTTTGATTCTTAGCTAGAAGAATTGTATAGTTAGCTACAAAACATTTGGTATGAGAAGTCGTGTGCAGTTTTAATGATTGTTGTAAGGACCCAAACGGGCAATAAACATCACACCAATATCAACTACAGATCGATATCTAATACTTCAGTCTAAAAGGGTTGAAATGGTAAAAAATGTTTAAATCAGCTCTATGTGTCCGCCTCTTTGCCGGAACGAAGTGAAAGGATTCGGGGAAATTGCTCGTATATTACGAAAGTTTCCAATTTTATGAGTTTCATAATAGCCTTTTTTCAATTATCTTGCTCACACCTTCTGGAAATTTGCATCAAAGGGAAATTCTTATGAATCTTACATATAAGAATTTGTTAGCACAGTTTTAAAAGTAGTTACTTCAATGAGATTTGAAAATATCATGGTCAACTGGGCGTAGTGATACATGAAGTAGAGATTTAATAAATGTCATAAGTATATGAGAATTAACGCTCTTCGTGAAAAGTCTGTCGCAGTTCATACCCTCGAATATTGTCAATTTTTATATTCACATTCTCTTTTGTCGGGATTCTTAGTCGTTCAAATAAACGTACTATTTTTATCAAGATTCATACGCAAATTTTATAGTCACATTCTCTTTTGTCGGAATTCTTAGTCGTCAAAATAGACGTACTATATTTATTAAGATTCATAAGCAAAGTTTTCACAACTGCAAAGCATTCATGAGGAAATGGCTATCATCACACACACACACACACACACACACACACACACACACACATATATATATATATATATATATATATATATATATATATATATACTCTAAACACTTTTCTGAAATATTTCGACCGTGTTACCGGTCTTCTTCAGTCGTGTTGTTTGATAAATACACGTGACACGATTCAACATTGTCTATCACTACACCATGGAATATCTTGGTTTAAGGTGATTCACATACTTTATTTCAAAATTTTCCGACCACATCGCTCACCTGAGTCACTTTGGCCCAATGCTTATTTAAAGAGTTTCCCTATATATTTGCATTTAAAAGCTTTGATCCCCTACTGTGACCACCCCTACCCCCCCCCCCCCCCCCGAGCCATGAATTTAACAAAATTGAATCTCCACTATGTCAGAAAGCTGCCATCTAAACTTGGCTACGTGGTTCTTGAGAATATTGTTTCCTTTATTTTCGCATTTAAATGTTTGATTCCCTATTGTGGCCCCACCCTAACCCCGGGGATCATGATTTAACAAACCTTTATCTGCACTATGGTCAGGAAGCTTCCAAATAAATTTGAACTTTATTGGATCAGTGGTTCTTGAGAAGATTTTTAAATGACCCCACCCCTTTTTTGATTATCTCCCTTTTAAAGGAGATATGACCCTTCATTTGAACAAATTTGAATACCCTTTACCCAAGGATGGTTTGTACACAGTTTGATTGAAATTGGCCCAGTGGTTCTGGAGAAGAAGATTCTTAAACTTTGTCAGTATATTTTTGCTATTTCACTATTGTCTCCCCTTGGAAAAGGACTTCGCTCTTCATTTGAACAAACTTGACTCCCTTCACCCAAGGATGATCTCTGTCAGATTTGGTTGAAATTGGCCCAGTGGTTCTGGAGAAGAAGTCGAAAACGTCAAAAAGTTTACAGACAGACGGACGACGGATGATCAGAAAGGTTCACATGAGCTTTCAGCTCAAGTGAGCTAAAAAAAAAAACAACCCGACA